>OMMV01225614.1:0-10084 GCA_900302635.1 Chatrabus melanurus | reverse complement strand
TCAGTCAACCTCTAAGAAGGAGAATTGTAGATTTACACAAGTTGGGAAGGTCTCTTGGAGCCATTTCTAAACAACTGCAGATTCCAAGATCATCAGTTCAAACAATTGTTCATAAGGACAAGTTGGACGGATGTGTCACCACTTTGCCAAGGTCTGGAAGAAGACCCAAAATGTCACTCTCAGTTGAGAGGAAATTCCTTAGGATGTTCAGGAACAATCCAGCAACCACCAAGGCTCAGGCTGACCATGAACTGGAAACTGCTGGAACACCAGAGTCACTGTCCACAGTGAAGCAAGTTTTACATTGCCATGGACTGAGAGGGTGCTGACCAAGAAAGAAGCCCCTGCTCCAAAAACGACACCTTCAAGCTCGACTGAAATTTGTAGCTGCCCACATGGACAAGCCAAATGCCTTCTGGAGAAAAGTTTTATGGTCAGAAAGACTGAGCTAGAGTTGGATAAAGCAGGCTTCTGGAATGGCCTTCCCAAAGCCCCAACATCAACCCTATTGAAACTTTGTGGACTGGGCTTAAGCCAGGTCCATGCCAGGAAACCAACCAATTTAAATGAACTCCACCAATTCTGCCAAGAAGAGTGGTCAAATATCCAGAATTATGCCAGAAGCTTGTTGAAGCTTAGTGGGGGTGTGTGTATATATATATATATGAGCCTGTATGTATAATTTTGACCCTGTGTGGATTAGAGAAGCTCCAAAATAAACCCAAACTTGTGCACCCAATTCTTGTTTTTTTTTAAAGTCATTAATGATGTATGTTGTACAATCATTCCACCCTTGCAAAAGGAGAGTTCAAAGAAATCATTAAAAGCCCAACATTACCATGACATTGATGACCATGATGAGTGTATGTAAACCTCAACTGTACATCCCTTGGCGTAACGAAGACATTCATCTGAATACCGGCTTCTTCACTTATATTGGGTGAGTGTAAGATAACAAATTGGCCTGGAAACCTGCAACTCTATTTGTCACATGTTCTGTGCGCATACAAACATAATACGTTTTATGGTACCATAAAAGTTTAACCATTTTGTTGTGTTCACTCCATCAGAAATAAATATTATGTTTGTATGCTCACAGAATATAAGAAAAATACAGTTGCAGGTTTCTAGCCCCATTTGTTAACTTATACTCACCCCAATATAAACGCACCCTCTTAAAATTCATATTTTGATCCATAAACTCCACGAGTGCACCCGAACACTCTGATATCAATTGAGGAAGACTTGAATTCTACCGACACATAGCAAACAGTATATTCCCAGTCAGATTTCCGATCGGCTGACCTGCTTTGTGTATCCCTGATCCCGTCAGTTCTCAGAAGCGAAGCAGAGTAGGTCCAGATTAGTACTTGGCTGGGAGACCACTTGGGAAGACCAGGGGTTGTGTGTGTTTCCCCATGTAGAACTGGAGTTGCATCAGGAAGGGCATCTGGCGAAAAATTTGTGCCAAATCCCAATACAGATCGGAACTTGATCTGCTGTGGCGACCCGGATCAGCTGAAAGACAAACAGCAACATTTCCTATCAGCTTAATTTTGTGTCCTGTTGTGTGGCACTGGTTTTATTCCTTTTTTTGTTTTATGCCAGTGAACTGGCACTGAGTTTAAAACACACCTGTCTTTGTGAATTGGAAAATGTGGACAATTTAACGATGCATTATTTTTATCGGGCAGCCCGAACCCTGACTGTCGCTTCTTGTGCGGTGGAGTGGGCTGAATTGTTCATTACTGTCTATTTTAAACCATCCGAATCCTCCTGTCGTTTTATTGTAAATAACGGTTTGTGTCTTCTGCAGGGAAAAGTGCACCTGGAGCTGCGTCTGAGTGAAGTCATCACAGACAGTGGAGTCATCAATCATAAACTAGCCACACGGTGAGGCTGTGCACACACAAATGTTTGTTTTTAAAACAAACCAAGGAGGTTTGTGCTCGTGCATGTTTGTTGGTGGGATTTTTAGCAGAATTATCACAAAACTTGTGTAAAACGTTGGGTCTGGACTGGCATAGAAACCAATGAGTTTTGGAGCAGACCTAAAAAATGGGTTGATAGAGGAATTTCTCAATAATATTTGTTGAACATTTAGCATTCACTTATTCATTGATAGACGTCTGGGAAGAGCTTATGGAATCATGAGGTTGCTGGACTGCCGATACCTTTGCTAGAGAACAAAGGTCCAAGTCTTTTGGGTCCTGGTGCTTCCTGTCTTACTGGGTGGTTGCAGGACTTGGTCGCTAAGCAGTGATCTTTGGTGCTACATCTCTTCAGCGGATCCTTGGGTACCGCTGGAATGACTTTGTGTGAAACAAATGGTGAATTCGTGAGAGTCAGATGAGGAGCATCACTTGCATCCTGAGGGAATGTCAGCTCCGACATTTTGGCAATGTGGCACATTTCTCTTTGCATGATCTATCATGCAGGTGCCTCAGTGTTGAGGATCCCAGCAACTGGAAAAGACCACGGGAACACCCACGTTTCACCTGGCTGCAACACATAAATCGCAGGTGGGGATGGACCGGTTGTCTGCCTGGGTGGTTGTAAATCAGGTCCCAGGGTGGTTGTGTAAGGTGGTGGATGTAGCAGCACGTGGCACCAGTGTATGCTGCCAGACCTGACCTGATTCACCATGCATCATTTTGCTTCTCTCTCTGCTGACACACACCACCAGACCAAACCATACTTACCTTGAAGTCACACTGATCACACTGGTGGGTGCTGGGACTGTCCCGGCTGTGCCTGGTTAAAAATAGTTAACTACTTAACTAATTAGGCACCGCAATAGACTGGCAACCTGTCCAGGGTATACTCCACCTCTCGCCCAATGACTGCTGGGATAGGCTCCGACCCCCCCGTGACCCTCAACTGGGATAAGTGGGCTTGGAAAATGTATGGATATGTAATGAATTAATTAATCATATTTATATTTATGAACAAGAACAGTAATTGTAAATTTTTATTGCAGTTGTTGGCCCAAGAGCAGTTTTTTCTGTGCATTGGAGGGTTAAGTATTTTTGTTTCGAATGAGTATCTTCTTGAAGGAATTATTTGATGCGTTTGAGCGTTTCCGTGTGAATGTTGAATTTAAAAGTACGGTTATAAAATTCTGTGAGTTGCTATGTGTGGAAAACATAAATGTACACACAGATGATGTGTGACGTTTAGTGTTTGCCAGCGAAGCGTAATATGTTTATGGATGGATTATTGTTTGTGTGTTTGCTTTCCCTCGCTTCTTCTGTAACATACAGCAGCAAAGTCTGATGATGTGCCACGGTGGCTGCGTTCCCAGAGCACATTGTGGATAAGGAGCTTAGAGCAGAGAGCAGGAGGTTGTGTCGTCAGATTTCTCTCGAAAGACACGTCAAAGAGAGATTTGAAGGCCGAGAAACAGGATAACTGTGTCTATTCAGTCCCACGCCTCAAAGTAAAATAAATCATAACCTTCACATTTACGTAAAGAGACAAAGTGAAAGTCCTTTATTCACACTGTGATACAAATATCAAGTCGTTAGATGTTTCCATAGTCAGTGGGTTAGTGCTAACAGCAGGAAGGTGGACCATCTTATTGGTGTGTAAAACATCGCTGGTGGTAAATTTGAGCTCCAAAATTATCATAAATATTCTGCTAAGCACAAATACATTACGGCGTACAAGCAGATCAGAGTGAAGGTAGCGTGACGTCAGCGTGATGTATGTTGGTTGCTCCGACTCCAAAAAGATAATCCAAGATGGTGGAATACGCTCCGACACGTATTTTCAGTATAGATCTAATATGTTTGGCATTTTTTCCTCTTATATTTTGTAAAAGTTATCGAGAAATAAACACTTTTAAATCTAAGAACCCTGTCTTTGTAACCAGATAATACCTCTGAGGTGATTTACAAGATGTTAGCAAGCTAACTAGCGATACAGGAACGTCATGTGACACACGTACTGAAAGAAATTCATCCAATTTTGGTTCCGTCAAGCATGGAGGAAGATCTCATTGTCACAGTGTCGCGTTCCCCCGTCCTTTATAATCTATCATTAAACATTGGGGGGGGGGGTTGTTATTTTTGTTTTTCTTCTTCTGCTTCTTCTTGTTTTTTTTTAATGGCGGTTGGTATACCAACTGATAGGTGCATTACCGCCACCATCTGGACAGGAGATGGGATCGGTAGACTGGCTACACAAACACACACACGCACACGCACAAAAGCTACTGAAAGACCATGTGGCGACCAGCCGCCCCCTCACCCAGTGCACCCATAACTATTTCCAAACCCATTCCCCCATTAAGCGATTTGCAGAACGCATCTGTGCATGCGCGGGATTTTCCAAGTGAACTAGTTGGGCTACCGTACTACCAGCAGCGGACCGTGAACTTTAAAGCATTTTCAATGATTAAAGGATTTAAGAGGCTGATAAGAGACGTATAACAATGACTGGTGCGCACGTTGTTATATACGACGGCACTAACAGCAGCAATCAGCTAAAACGTGGCAGAGGAAACACATGATTGTCCGGAAAAAAACGAGGAGAAGAAATGTGGATTAAAGCTCCATTTGTTTCGGGGCGCTCGTGGCTGAGGGGTTAAGGCGCGCACCAGATGCCGCAGAATGCGGTTTGCAGCGTCCCCAGGTTCAAATTCCGACCTGGGAGACATTTGCTGCATGTCTCTCCCCTTTTTTGTTTCCCTGTTTCCTGTCTCTCTATCACTGTCTCTGCAATAAAGGCTGAAAAATGCCCAAAAAATATATTTAAAAAAAGAAGCTCCATTTGTTTTGATTCTATTTTCTACCAAGAAGAAAAACCCAGACAGACATAAAAATGTGTTTAGAGAAATAGTATGAGCGCTGCAGACATACTTCAAACATTATGTTATGTTAAGGTTTCAATCTTCCAGTTTCATATTGGTGCATCTTAAGTGCAGATGCTGCTTTTGAAGACGAGCATTAGTATTAGCATGAGTCACATCCATGAAGCCAGTTAACATCTGAAAAATCATGGTCTTTTATACATGTATTAGCAGTAGATCCACACCATGGACTGTGTGGGTTTGATATCTAGTAAAATATTAGACAGGGATAAGCACTTCCTCCATCCTTCAATGCAGGGTCTGATATCTGTCCCCGTCATGATTGATGATTTGTCCAGCCTCACGAGCCTAACCAATGCCAGTGTTGGAAAAAACACAAACTGCTGGGGCGCGAATGTTGTGTTGAAGTTAGAGATCATACATAGGCCCAGATTAGGTATTATCTGTTGCTTTTTGCCAACTGAATTATTCATGGTTCTTATACCAGTCTCAATTTTAAATCATTGGCAATTTAATAAAATCAGACCATGAGAAACTATGAGAAAATCAATAAATATTACTAACCCATATTGCAGTTCTAATGATTTCTTTAAAACATTAAAATACATATATCCAGTAAATACATAATCATAAAAATTGTTAGATGCCTCATGGCAGATGGACGTTATAATCCGTAGAATTGGCTATGCTAGCCGGGTACCCGCTAATCTTATTTATCCTGCTTCACTCATTGGTATTTGAAAGGATTGATTTCATTAGATATTACAAAATACTGAGGCACAAAAAGTGGAAGGTTGTTGGATTTGGTGGTGACAAAACAACTTGTAGAGAATAGTTATTTGCTTTAAGCCCTGTTCAGATGGGATTATGGGGAGGTTGGGTAATGTAATTATTACCAGAGTTTTTCAGTGATTTTTGTCCCATCAGTCATGTCATTTTTATACACTGCGCGTTCCCGTGCCACTGAAGACTTTTACCTTCTGTGAAACAATCCAATCGAAATTACCTCAAGTATGGAGGCACTTAAAGAGGCATTTGGAAAACAACCAACCCGGCAATAGTAGAGATTTGTCATTCACACTTTGAGTTTCAGTTACGTAGAATTTCTGTATCAGTCTGTTCACACATATCACGTCGACAAAATCACATGATCTTGTTCATGTCAGAGCCTTACCTCTGTGCATTCCACCACTGTGCATCTTCAGACCACCTGCTCTGCTTTGGCACACGCACAAAAAAATACAGTGACACATTAAAATGCAAAATCAATGGGATGGGACACTTTTGTGTTGTGCTTGTATGAACGGACCACCTGCTCTGCTTTGGCATACGGAGCGCGCACTGCCGCACGGAGCGCACACTGCTGCATTGAGCACAAACAGCCAAAACAACAGCAACAACAACAAAAATGAAGCCGACAGATAATGTAAAGCTAGGTGATAGAAAGTGACTGTAGAGCCGAATACATTCCATTTAGCCATAATTTTTTTTTTCTCTTTTTTTTTTAGGAGTGACTGGGATTGACTCGCTGTGACTGGATGGGAGTAGCTACTCCTGTCTCTGTCATTTATACTGAGCTTTCTTATCCCGTGTGAATCGACCATAAATATTACAGACATACTGTGATAAAATTACATTACTCCATCTCCCCATATAAAACTAATCCCATCCAAATAGGACTTTAGGTAACTGCAGAAATCTCATTTCATTTCAATAATTGAATATATGATGGCCTCACCGATAGTAGCTCAGCATTAAATACATTTTTGAGCATGATTTAATTATTACCTCTGCCAATTAAATTGCGTTTTTTTCTGAAATGTTTGTTTTCATTATTTATTTAGTTTGTTGATTTATTGGTTTTGTTAACACAATTAGTCACAGACAGACTTTTATGAAACTTTGAAGAAGCTGGATCTGTGCAACTGGAGCAGCTGTCCAGTGGTGTTACCTCCGCCACGGTCATGTTTTCACCGTTGTTTTTCTGTTTGTTTGTCTGTTAGCAGGATAACTCAAAAAGTAATGAACGGATTTCAATGAAATTTGGTGAGCAGATAGATATTGTTCCAGGGAAACGAGTGATCCAGTTTTGGAGGGGATCTGGAATATATTCTGGAACTGGAACTGTGAGCTGCTTGTTTTGCCTCGTCTCTGCTCCTTTACACAGCTCTACAGACAGCAGTATGTGAGCTGCAGATCAAAAGGACACTGCCAGAAAATACAAAGTGTGCCGCACAGCAACAGGAGAGCCACTTTTAATATCTGTTTTAGTGTCGTGTCTCTGTTACTGCTGTAGTTTAAAACTGCATTTAAACTTCAGTGTCTGCCGCAAATGTGGTAAAAGCCACGTTGAACTTGCTTTGAATATTACGTTCAATTTGCCACAAAATAAAAGCTGTAGCTCTTCAGATAACAACAAAGTTTGTGGGTTTTCTTTTTAAATGTGCATATTCAGGAAATTTTTGATTTTTCTGAATTTTATAATTACATTATTTTATAACATTTAATGTACGCTTAGAAGTTTGCTGTGTTGTACATCAGACTAAATATATATTTATTTTTTTGTGTCTGAAATTCTTTTAAAGCATTGATATCTGACTTGGTATTGATTAAAGAACTTGGATTTGATCAGTCCCAGGGACACTCATTGGGTGGGACACTATTATGATGTTTTTGTTTTACTTCTGTTCATAGTTTTGGTGAAGGCTGAGGTTCAGTTTAGGGTTCCTTTGGTGCCATTCAAAAAGTTTGACAAGAACCATGGGGCTGCATTGAACACACAAACACGTTTTGAGACCATCGAACTAATTAATGTTAACAAACATTACAATATCGATTGCAGTTATCCACTAGTCCAAACACAACTTTATCAATACATGACAGCAAACAGATAATGTTACTGCAGAAGTTATCAATGGGTGTTTTCGGGTGGTACTTTTGGTCCGAACTTTTTTTTTTCCATTCCGGTCCTTGAAATAGCTTACCAAAGCATGTCGGTAAAACTGTGCACTGAACGAAACAATGAATGATGAAGTCAGAGTGTATTGACTAATTGGCAGTAACTTTTTTTTTTTTATAACTTTATTTTATTTTATTTTTTTCCAAATTTTGTGCAGAAAAAAAACACGGACAGCATCAATGCAGTGAATTTAAAAAAAAAATGCTAGTTACATATAATGTGTCACCACAACCATGTAGTGTCCACATTAATACTTAAGAGAACAAAACACACAAGCGCAAAAAGGGAAAAAAAGAGAGAGAGAGAAAAAGAAGATATGCATATATATATACACAAGACAGAACAAGAACAAAACACAGGGAACAATGGGGTTACGAGTAGGCCATCAGTGACTATAGCAGCATGGTCATTCTGTTTCCTGAGTGAAATATATCAAGTATAAGACAGGTTATCACCTCTTTGTGCGATCTATGTGTTCCATTTTTCCCAGAGGGCGTCGCCTTTGTCCTTCTGTAGTCTTAGACTAAAAGTCATTCGCTCCATAGTCTGGATGTCTTTAATGATGACTTCTCATTGGTTAATGGTGGGAGGTTCTGTATTGAGCCATCTCCTTGTTATAGCCTTTTTGCTCGCTGCCATAAAAAATTTCAGGAGGTATTTATCGGTTTTTGATAACCCTAGGTCCAAATTTCCCAGGTTGAGGGATAAGCACATAAATTCAATATTATACTGTAAGACTTCTCTGATTATGCTATGAACTCCTTCCCAGAAGGGTTTAAGTATGGGGCATCCCCAGAATATATGTGTATGATCTGCCTCATGGTGGCCGCATCCTCTCCAGGTCTGTTTGAACTTTTGCTTTGGTGTTATAATTTTTTGGTACAATTTTTCCAGGAAAAATCCCTCTATGATTGTGAAGCTGTAGTGATTTGTGTATTGATTAAGTTTGTCCAAACTTCAGGGGTAATTACAGTTTCCAATTCTTTTTCCCATTTGGCTTTAATATAATACGTCGAGTGCCCTCTTAATTCAGCTATGTACCAATATAGTTCTCCAATTATCTTTCTGGACACTTTTGTAAGCTCTGATAAACATCTGGGTAATACCTGATACATTTTCTCGTAAAGAACCTTTAATGTTCTTATCAAAGTAATGTCGGAGTTGGAGAGACCTATAAAGGCCATATCGTTGTGATATTGTTTTAAAATCGATAAATTCCTGACTTTCGACGAGTAGGCACAGTGAGGACAATGCTTGTCTTACCCAATTAATAAAACCTCCATCGTTCATAACTGGCTTAAAATCTGGGTCATGGGTTGGCCGCTTTAGGATTCGGGTTTCTTTCTGAATGTTAAGTTGTTTTACTAGGCCACTCCAAGTTTCTAAAGAAAATCTCACCCACTGGTTCTGGATACCAAATTGTTTAGTCATAGGGCATCCTAATATACTCTGTATAGGCCTGGCCGACAGTGATAACACCATAATTTTACATTTTGTAAAGTAGTCTTTATTGCACCAGAGCAACAGTGGTCTTATTTGTGCTGCCAGATAGTATCTTTAAGTCTCGGCAGACCCATCCCTCCACGGCTCTTTGGCAGCTGTAAGGTTTTGTATCTTACCCTGGGAGCTTTGCCATTCCAGATGAATCGGGATATCACTTTATCCCATTCTCTAAATTGGCTATCTGGGACATGAATGGGTAAAGACTGAAACAGATGAAGTAAATCTGGGTAAAATATTTGTTTTTATTGTCATGATTCTGCTACCAAGATCCAGGGGCAAGGAGGCCCTTCGGTCCAGATCTTCTTTTATTCCTGAATTACCGTAAAGTTCTGTGTATACGGCGCACTTTTTTTCACGTTGGGAAAGATGAAAAGTGGGGGGTGCGCCTTATACACGGGAACAATAGAATCGCGCCAAAAATTCCGACATACACGTTACACGTCACTTAACATTTGTCTTTTGTTTATTAAACAAAAGACCTGAGCGCCCCCGCGGGCGGGGGCTGCCGTGTTTACAACAAAAAAATCCGTTTAAAACCATGCTAATCATTTAGCAACCGATACATATTGCATGTCCACTTAACGGTTAGAAACTCTACTAAAAGCCCAAATCAACCATTTGTACCTTCACAAAACACAATTCCAACAAAGAGCAAAAAAGTAAACAAAGAGTAAACAAAGGAAACACACACGGACGACGCACCTCCGCAAAACTGCCGTTAGCGTTTGCGCTAGTTCATGCTACCGCTAAAAATAGCACGTCACGTTAAAGCAGAGATTCTAACGATTAAAACGATACCAGTCTTGTCA
>OMMV01225612.1:0-15425 GCA_900302635.1 Chatrabus melanurus | reverse complement strand
GGACGGACACACAGACACCACCGAACGGCAGCCACAGCCCTCCAGCCCCAAGAAGCCACTAAGCGCCCGGAGCCCTCCCCAACCGCCCACCAGGCCCACGGGGAAACGAGACCACAGCCGACCACCCCCATTAAGTAATGGAACTGATCAGTGGGGACCAGAGAGAGTCAAATTCACTCAATTGGTTTTTTTGCAGAAGCGGACATTCTTTTCAAACTAATTTGATCTAGAAGTAAATTTCTATAATAGTCTTTTTTTGATTTCCAGTTCATGAGGATAGTTTTCTTAGCGATGCATAAGGCGTTTCACTATTTGAATGCAGTTATTTTTGTGTAAGAAGAAGTAAATACACATCTGCACGTATTAGGTTGAGACCTAATGTGTACAAGATGGGCACTCTATGTAATTCAAAGGACATTCTGACCCAGCGTAATCTTGCAAAGATTTGTAAAGAGATTGTGCTTACATTTAAATGTTTGTAACATATATTTCTTTACTATTGCTCATTTTGTCTGTAGATCAGCAAGTGTTTGAATACTGACATGCTGAAAGTGCCACTTTGATTTTAATTTATTGTATATATGTTGATTTTCTCACCTACCGTGAGAGGGGTTTTATGGGAATAAATTTGACTTTACTTTACTAGTATGAATGAAACTCATGATGCATGGTGACTCATTGAAGGAGTTACTCACAGTTTCTCCTCCAGACCCTTTATTTCCAGGTTCACCCTTTTGTCCACAGTCACCTCTGCTACCACGAGCACCATGATTGCCCTTTTCTCCCCTCTCGCCCTGTAGAACAACAAAGGAAACAATGTTGGCAAAAAGCACAACTTCTGTCTGAAAGTCTAAGAAATACAACTGCACATTCATGTTACCGGTGCGCCTCTTGGTCCAGGATAGCTGAAGCCTTGCCTTCCCCTGTCACCCTGAAAATAAAATGGGATAAATATTAAAGACAAACAACATCAGCGGAGTTACCGGCTAACCTGACAGACACAAGCTAAAGAGACACACACATACCGTTGGTCCAGACTGTCCAGGCTCTCCTCTTGGTCCAGCATCACCAGGGTCACCTCGGGTACCCTAGAATACACAGTATTAATGCTGTCTGAGATGAGCCAAAACATTTTAAAATTACATTATTTGAATTTTTTTCCAGGTAGCAACTATACAGTATATAGACTCTGAGCAAATGACATCATTAGATCACATCTGCCATCTTGGTTGTTAAGAAACATTCATTCCAGTTGCTGAAACTATAAAATCATTAATCCTATTCAATGGGCTTTCATTTTGAACCTACTGGTTCAAAGGACACATGGTGGTTCATGTTCACATATGTTTGTAACATAAATTTCTTTACTATTGCTCATTTTGTCTGTAGATCAGCAGGTGTTTGAATACTGCCATGCTGACTGTGTCACAGTGGTGTAGTGGGGCGATGCTGTTTATGATGTCATCAAAAAAGAATACCATGTTACAAAAAAACTTTGAAATTACTGATGCACAAAAAATATGAAGTGACCATGTAAACTATGTAAGGTTCTTTGCTCAGTCAAACCATAATGGAGTTTTGAGCGAAAAATTGAGCTGACTACAACATTACATTTGCAAGATGAACAGTTTTTAGTCAGACTTTATGTGGGGTAAGGCAATGAGATTGTATGGGTTCTAAGGAGAGTAAGGAGTGAAGCTTTATTGTTTTAATTTGTATACTTTGCCTGGTGTTAGCAAGTGTAGGACCAAAAGGATCCGGGTAAATGGAAACCACAGACTTGTGACACACGAGTAATGGGATCTGTGTGAACGAATCAAGAGTTGCCCAACTCTGCTGCCTACTAAGTTACTTTTGACCAACTTAATGAACGACAGTCAGCATACGCATTAGCATTCATTCAGGATTGTGTTTGTCTTTCTGAAAAAAGTCTACTGTTCACTTTCCTATTTCCTGTCTCCACCAACTGACAAAACATTTGCATCTTTAGCTTGCAAATATTCAACTTCCTTCACTGGGTATTTGCTAATTTTGTCTGGCATGCGGTATGAATTGATTTGCTACAGTGGTTTACTTTTGCTTTTTACTTTTTTGTTGGAAAAAAATGTCCCTGTTGGTTCTTCAAACATTTATGACAGTTGTAAAGTAAAACCTCACTGTAAAGTAAATTTGTAAGTCATAAAGGTACAACAATTTTACATTCAACACTGATGGCAACGATCAATTTGCACATAGTAATTTCAATGTCAGTATAAAAAAGTTATGCCATTTTTTTAAACATAATGAGCAGCTCTTTACTTTGACCTACATTCTTTCCACCTTCTCCTTGTGCTCCTGGTGGCCCCCTGGGGCCCTGCAACCCATTGTCGCCCTGTCAGGAACACAGAAGGTTTATGATAGTCAGTAAATGAAAAGGATGTACAAAGCAAGTTCAAGAGTGTTGGGTTTTTGTGTGGAAATATACAAATTGTAGAGGTAATATACATCTCCTCACCGTTGATCCTTTTGGTCCTTGCTCACCTGTTAGTCCTCTCATGCCCTCTGGCCCCGGTTCACCCTGAAACATAAGATCAGCATTGAGCGCCTCTTGTGGTGAAATAATGTGTCACAAAGAAGCATGCAATATGTGCTGGGGTAAAAATAGCATAGGATATATGAAGTTAAAACGTCAATTATTGTCAACATGACTGCACCTTCTCTCCTCTGCTTCCATTAGGCCCTTGTGCTCCTTTTGGACCATAATCTCCACTTCTTCCCTAGAAGAAAAGAGCCATTTGACTACACAGTGCCAAAGCAGATGTAGGGGAAGTTTAATTTTATGGGCTACTTTGAAGGTCTTACAGACTCTCCTGGGCCTCCTGCAGATCCAGGGGATCCCTTGAAAAACAAAACAAAAATTACACACAGGTGAGTCTCCTGAAGCATGTGCACAAGTATTTAATTCTAGCTCTGGTGATCATCTGAGTCTTACAGAGGTTCCTTTTTGTCCTGGTTGTCCAGGTGAGCCAGGACTTCCACTCTCTCCCTGCGGAGGAAACACCAACACTTAAACAATTTACCTTCACTTCTGGCCTGCTATCTTTTTTGTAAATCATCTGTTGCTATCCCAGACAGTAGCCTAAGTAGAAGCCACTATTTTGTTTAGCTATAACATCCTCACAATGTCAAACACTTACCTTTAGCCCAAGATCTCCGGGCAGCCCAAGGGGCCCAGGTCTTCCAGGGCGACCGGGATCTCCCTGAAGACAGGACAGACACAGAGAAACATGCAGAGCTTCAATGAAGGTTGGGTGGCAGTGTTTTTAACTGAAGACACAAGCTGAACTGTATTCTTTGTACCTTTTCTCCATCAACACCAGACAGACCACCTTCACCAACATCTCCAGGGTGACCATCAGGACCCTATGACACATCATACATGATAAACAGGCCATAACATACGTAAACACGGCTGTGTTAACAGAGCAGGACAAAGGTCTTACTCTATCGCCAGGGTCTCCTTTGCAACCTGGAGCACCAATCCGTCCCATTTTACCCTAGGAACAGAAGGGGGGAAAAAAAGACAAATTATAATAAATTTTATCCTGTTACCAAAAAGCATCCTCCTTTTCTCTGATTTATTTACAAAGTAGCAGACATTTTCAGAATAGAATCAGCTGTTTCTAAAAACATTTTGTTCGATTGAATTCAATCTTATGTAGATCCTACCTTCTGCCCATCGGTCCCATTGCGTCCATAGAGTCCAGCCACACCCTGATGACCAAGAGGTGTGTCAGTTATAGCAAAACCGATCACATTGCAGCACAAGGGTTGACTGACAGTCTGAGTTCATTACTAAATAGAGAAAGACATACCTTCTTTCCCAGAGTGCCTATCTCTCCCTGTGGGTAGACAGAATATTAATGGTCATTCCCTGTGCCAATAACACCCAAGCAATCACTGTGTATCCACCAACAGTTTGACACACAGGCAACATTTGAGTTGATTCTTATCATTGCTCCTCTAAAAAAACCAAATAGTTGATTTAAAGTCAAAATATGTGAGCATAGTTTAACGTGCCATGCAAACACTTAATGACATATGGATATCTTACCTTCTCGCCTTTAAGACCTCGTTCTCCCTACAGAAAGGAAAAAGGGATCATTTTAAAGAAAAGAGTAAAAAAAACACATTGTTCTACTGCAATGATTGATGGGTAGTTGTTGCCTTACTTTGATACCGGGGTGACCAATTGGACCCTCAATACCGGGATCTCCTTGGTGACCTTTATTTCCTTTTTGACCTGCGTCACCGTTATCTCCTTTAGCTCCCTGCAGTCAACAAGTTAAGGATGTGGTGACAAAACTCATATACTATGTTTATGTACCTTTGTGGGGATGCGAAATGGCTCCCACCATCATTTGTGAGGGCTCATTTTCTTTGTGGGGACAAAAACCCAATCTTATCCCGAAAAGATAATGGGAAGGATAAGAAGCTAGCTAATCACTGTAAGTCAATGTAAAGCCCTCACAAATGAGTACAAATGTGTAAATATGTGTGTTTGTGTCCTACCTTTTGTCCCCTGTGGCCTTGTGGACCAGGAGGCCCTGGTGTATCCAGACAGGACAAACTGTGACACTGTATGAGGCAGTAAATAGAGAGAAAAGGTCAGACATGAGGTTTTAAAGAGCAGATGTTTTCCTAAATGTCTGAGGAGTTCTGCCCTCTCAGCTTACCTCTACATATGCCAAATGTTTCTGTGAACACAAACAAAACAAAGCATAAGAAGAAGAACAGGTCATGTTTCATTTTTCAGTGGATCTCCAGGGGTATGTATGTGAGTTACCATGGTCTTGATAATGTGGTCGATGGTGTCGGTGTGGATGATGGGTTTGCCCGTGCTCAGGTCCACAGCCATGAAGTCTCTTCTGTAGACCATTGCTGGAGAATTTGCGATCTCCCTCAGCCCTGTCTCATCCACGTTTTTCGATGCCGCCACGACAAACAGCCGGATCCCGTCTTCACGCGCCTTCTCTGATGCCACTTTGATACCCCCGCATGGGTCTCCAGTCACATGGCCATCAGTGATGATCACGGCAAATCTGAGTTTTGGGGATGTGGGTGAGCTCATCATTTCTTTGGTCATATTGGTGAGGGCACAGTCGATGTAGGTGCCCATGCCCAGGTAACGGATGTTCCTGAGTTTCTAGAAAAAGTGAAAAGTTGAATTGGTGTCACTTTTGTTTGAATGTTTTAATAATCAGTGGACCAAGAATGGGGAAAACAATGATAAACAATCAAGAATTTCCTATTTTGATGAATAAAGCACCTAAAAGATTTGGTTAGTAGTTAAAAATAATCTGGGCAGCTAGGCAGCACAGTGGTTAGCACTCTTGCCTCACAGCAAGAAGGTCTGGGATTTGATTCCCACCCATGCCCAGTTCCTTTCTATGTAGAGTTTGCGTGTTCTCTCTGCGTCTGCGTGGGTTTCCTCCGGGCACTCTGGTTTCCTCCCACCATCAAAAAACATGCACATTAGGGCCTGCTCCTTTCTCTGCCCTTGACCAAGGCAGTGAGTTGGTCCCCGGGTGCTGGACTGTGGCTGCTCACTGCTCCTAGTGGTTGGATTGCATCTAACTATAATTAGGATGGGTTAAATGCGGAAGACAAATTTTGTTGTATGACAATAAAGACCCTTCTTCTTCTTCTCCATCCACAACAAATGAACTCTTTCAATTTCAACCACACTGATTTCTGAGAAGCATAGAGCTCCAGACATCATGTGATACAGTCTGCTAATGCTTCTATGCATGCCAATTGACAGAAAATGAAAGAAGCTAACATTGAACATGCAGTATATTGATTCTTACAATGATTTCAGAGTATTGTTCACATTTTAAAGAGCCACATTTGAATAAGACCAACAATCTCAGACCAGCAAAATCCAGAGCTGTATACAAAATAAACTTTCCCTCTATTTGATTGATAGATTATTCTGATAACTGATAATTATTCAGTATCAGTTACTTGCCGCACAGCGACTGGAACAGTCTGGCTTCACACCCAAAATGTCAACCATTGACCACCTCCTAGTTCTTCAAGTACTCATTGAAGAGCAGTGCTTCTTGATTTTCACAGTGTTTCATTTGGTTGACCTGGCTGCTCACTGGGACATCCTGAGAACCTGTGGGATCCTCAAGAACTTCCTGGACAACATAGCCAGCCCATACACAGGTACTGTGAGCGCTGTATGGAGCAGGAGCGGAAGCTCTGATTTTTTTCCCAGTGAAAACTGGTGTTCATCAGGGATATGTTCTGTCTCCTACACTGTTTAATACTTGCTTGGACTGGGTGTTGGGTAGGGTTGTGAAAAGCAATGGCTTAGGTGCCTTTGTTGGCGAGGAAAGGTTTACTAACCTTTAATTTGTGGAGTTAATGGATACCCTGATTGCAGAACTTGAGAAGCTAAGAAATGAATCTGAGTGTCTGGGTTTTCAATTGTCCTGGATCAACACTAAGATCCAGGCTTCCAATGATTTCCTGAACTGGGACATGAGAAGTGTATCTGTATGCGGCGAAAGTGTTTAACTTGTAGAGACATTCACTTATCTCTGCAGTGACATTCTTGTTTTCTGCCTTTGAGATTGGTAGATGCCTGGGAACGGCTAATGGAATTATGAGTTTGCTGGGTAGAGGTGTTTGGCAATACTGATATCTTTGCAGGAGAGCAAAGGTTGTGATCTCTTGATGATCGTGATGCTTCCTGTCTTACTGTATAGTTATGAGACTTGGAGCAGTTATGAGCAGTACCCAAGGATCCTCTGAAGAGTTTCCTTCACTCACCTGGGCTCTGTTGAATTGTGGATTGTAATGAAGAACCCCATCTGGATGATTTTTGGCCCTTGGGCTTTGTTCACATTGCTATTTCAAATCAGATTTATTGCATATCTGATTCAAATCTGATCTTACTGATTGACTCTCCACATTATATATTGCAAGTGATCAAATCCAATCTGCGTGTGTCCACGTTGACAGTCTTATCCACATTGATTTCTATGGTAACGGGCTCTGCCCAGGAAAAACAAATAAATAAAATGGACTCCAGCGATCTGTTCCTGTTTCTGTCCCAAATGGTAATGTGGAGCCGTGGTGCAAACTTTATTCAAATGGCAAGGAAGCGACAGAAAATGGAAGAGAGTGCTGAGTTATGCTGCCTTTTGTGCAATGGAGCGAGGTGTGCGTGGAGCGGGGCGTGCGTCCGAGGACTCGTGCTGCAAGTGACAGACAGAAAGCGGAGACACAGTGTCCTCCAGTGACACAGAGGACTCGTGCTGTGAGTGACACAGAAACAAAATGGAGACACCGTGTCCTCCAGTCACACAGCGTGAGTGACAGAGGAGACTACTGAGTTGTGCGTCCTATGCGTCACTCACAGAGGACACTGAAATCCTATTTGAGCGACCGAGGCGTTCAGATTGAAATGGATCTGTGAAAATCCGCTCAGAATTGCATTCGAAACCACCTCTGTATGTGGTTTAAATCAGCTTTGGAAAAATCGGATCTCATGCGGTTTTTCGCTGTCCACACGAGAAGGGTCTGGCTGCGGCCGATGTAAAGGCGTGGGGCTCCACACTAGATGGAAACACATGACCTCCATGGCGTTTTCGGGTGTTGCTGTGGGTGTGGCTGAGAAATAAATACATGTTGTTAATAATTAACAGTGGTTTATAAAGCGTAATTTAATTTACACCATTAAATGGTTTCACTGGTCACTAGTAACCACTGTTACTAACCCTAACCCTTTTTTTTAGCCTTATTTATTTAGTCACGTGTTGCTGTGGAGGGGGTCACGTGTTGCTGTGGAGGTCACGTGTTTCCATCTAGTGTGGAGCTCCACGCCTTTACATCCGCCGCAGCCAGGTACTCTTGGTCCACACTGCCAACAATCAAGCTAGATACAATCTGGATATGCTAAAAAGCCGATTTGGAGTGGCAGTGTGAACAAGGCTTTGGAGATACATGCTCTAATGCAGTGTTTCCCAACCCTGGTCCTCAGGGAACACCTAACCTGCACATTTTCCATCTCTCCCTGCTCTGACTAAGCTGATTAGCTCATTCAGGTGTGCTCAGCCAATCAAGAGCTAAGAGACACCTGAATGAGCTAATCAGCTTTTGGCAGAGCAGGGAGAGATGGAAAATATGCAGGTTAGGTGTTCCCTGAGGACCAGGGTTGGGAAACACTGCTCTAATGTGTACCACCTGAGGTAAATGTTAGGTGAGGTAAATGTAAGACAATTTTGGGATTTAAACTGTTTTTTATTGAAACGTGTTTTAAAACAGTTTAACGCTTGACAGGAACATGTATTTTCATTCAAATACATTAATTTTGCCATTTTAGATTATATTTTTAATCACTAAAATGGCTGTTAAATCAGCCATACCAGCTAACATTAATCCAGGCAAAAGTTATTTTGTTATCATGAACTCAGTCTGGAATTTGAAACCAGTGGCAGTAGTTAGCAGTGTTAAGTCCTCTCTGCTTAAATTCCTCACCTACACCGCTATGGCAGATACGTAGACCCACTTCCTGTCACTGTAGCAGACCTTTAAAAATGTCACTGCTGAGACCTGGCGTGCACATACGAGGACAACATGTATTCTAAAACCCAATTCCTGTTCAAGCTCGGGTCTCAGGAGGTTAAGCCCCTATCTCACTGAGAGAGGATCGTTTGGCGACCTGGACGATTGAATTTTTAAACGACTTCGTGACGAATTTGAAGTTTTTGGCGGACCAGCGACCGCTCTTTCTACTGATCACTGTGGAGCGACTCCTGAGCAATATTGTGTGTAGTGCGTGCTCGCGACTCCCGTTCTCTCTCGCAGCGTTGTTATTGCATATATGTTATGGAGATATTTATCGTATTAAGTAATTATTGACTTGCAACTATTGGAATATTTATTGATTTGTGTACGGGGAAGTTAAAGAAAGGTCCATGATGAACTCATCTGTCTGTGTATGTCTGTGTGGGTGTGTGTGTGTGTGTGTGTGTGTGTGTGTGTGTGTGTGTGTGTGTGTGTGCGCACGACGGGACAGCGATTCATTGCTCTCTTTTTCCTCTCTCTCTCGCTCTCTCTCTCTCTGAAGTGCGGGTTTTAAAATTATTGACTTGCAACTATTGGAATATTTACTGATTTGTGTACGGGGGATGCTGAACTGATCCTACTGTGTGTCTCTGTGTGCATGTGTGCACTGTGCGCTGCACGTGCAGGACGCCGGTATGGCTCACTCTCTCTCTCTCTCTCTCTGAAGTGTGGCTTTTAAAATTATTGACTTGCAACTATTGGAATAATTATTGATTTGTGTACGGGGATGATGAACTGATCCCACTGCATGTCTCTGTGTGTGTGCATGCTGTGCATGCGGGACGCCGGTTTTGTCTTTTTGGCTGGTCTTCACATTCTCATTCCACTTGCTTTTTTGAGACGAATTAAAAAGAACTGTGTGCAACCAGGAAGAGGTCCACTGTGGACTCCCGGGCAACTAAACAGACAAATTTGGGAGTCTATATGGACACGTCGGCGAACATTAGCGGTCGCTCTTTCGCCACCAGAATTTTCAACATGTTGAAAATCTGAGGGCGACTGACGGCGACGCGAGCAACTACTTTGGGAATTACAGAATATTTTCAGACTATTTTCAGACTGCATTGCCACCAAGTGCAAAATTAGACGAATGGCCATTCGTCTGTGTTGCAACTGGGTCACAAGCCCGGTGAGGTAGGGGCTTTAAACTCCCTAATACCATGTCCAGCTGTGCCGCTCTGGGTGTTGAAACTAGGATCTTGCTTTCGAGGAGGACGTCAAGGAGCATTGAGCCATTTTAACCATGGTTACCAGATTCGTGAGGCCCAATACAGTCCTCATAACTCGCCCTGTCAGTGTCAGTGCTTCCACTGAAATCACCCATGACCAGTCGAGAGTCACCTCTGAAGCAGTCTTCCATTATTGAATGAAGCTGTGAGTAAAAAGTCTACCTCGCTGAGATATCACTCACTGCAGACGGGGTATAGACTTAGACAACAGACATGACACCCAGAGGATGCTTAAGTCTTAGCCTCATAATACACTTATTGACAAGAGTGATATGTGACACTGGGAGGAGCCAGTCTGCAGCAGCAACTACAGCTACTACCTCAGTATGCTGACCATTGGGACAACCAGATTTAAACTCAGTGTTTCTACCCACAACATTCACTCGATGCAGCATTAACCAGTGTTTCTGGCTAAATTTCAGTGGCTCAAAGGGCCCTAGCTTGACGATCTATAGCACAGTCTACAACGCAAAGCACAAGTGGATTTGGGGCATGTTTAGCTCTACTTTGCTATTTACAGGCCATGTAGTTTGAATGCAAACTAGGACACTGGGTGCAAACGGGTTGGTTTATCCTCTAAATTGGTCATGTTTTGGGCATAACATGAAATAAACCAATTACAGTGCCATCTGTCATCCCCTTTAACAGCTGGAGTGCATCAGGAACCTAGTGCACTCCGATACAGTGACATTTATTGTAGATAGTGGAGTCAAGTGAGAGGTTTTCTGGCAAGTTAACAGATCTGTGCCAACCTGTCAGAGCATGCCTACCAGACCGTGACCACCAAAGCTCCCTGAGGTGATATAGTGAAACAGTAAGGTGTAAATTTTGTATTTTTCCATAAGTTTACTTTTATTTTATTTAATGGCTGTTTTCAATTCAGTTTTGTTGTGTATACAAGCAGGGTGTACATGCATCATGAACCCGCTTATGTAAGGTGCATCTGAGTGTCACACCTTCTAAATGCCAAAATTCACTGCACTTGACTTTGGACTAGGTTTTTTTGTGGTCTATGCCGCAATCATGTTGTGCTGCCAAACAATACAAATACGCCAGCACGACGACTGACTGCACCTGATTTTTGGACCAACATGTATGCACAGATGATCGCAAGTACACTTGCTACCTGTGCAAGGTGGGAGCTGGGCGTGAGAATGACCACTGCATCGGTTGGAAACTACAAATGACCTTTGTGTTGGGTGGAAGATTTAACCCCAAAGTCATCTAATGCCATTATAACTCAGAGCCTTATAACTACTAGGTAAAGTTGAAGGAGATGAGATGTGTGTGTGTGTGTGTGTGTGTGTGTGTGTTACTCACTGTAATGAAGGCATTCTTTGGTCCTATTGGGCTGAACACCTCCCTGTCCTGTGAGAAGTGCAGTCCACCAATGTTCCATGTGAACTGCACGGTGCCTTTGAATTCAACATCTTCTAAACGTTCTGCAAACTTCTCAGTGAATAGCTGCAACATGCAAACACACAACGTTACACAACATGGCAATTCGGGCCAGTGGTCACATTCATTGTTTGGCGCTCCGGAATGTGCTTCTTTAATGTGATCAAAGAAATACAAAAGTAGGTAAAGGAGGAACCTTGATACTATTGACCAGTGCTCCTGGGGGCGGCTCCTGCAGGGCGATGGTCTCAGATGTGTCTATGGTGAAGTACACGTCTATGGGACAGTCATTCTTCTCTGGAGGGAAAACAAACATGTCGAGGCATTGCAATAAAGTCAACAAGATAAAGTATTTAGTGATTTGTTTCTGAGCTGTGTGTGAAGATGTTAACATGTCCCTGTGGGTGTGAGCAGGCTGGGTTCAGTTGGACAGAACTCACTGCTGCACTCTGCTGGTGACTGGCCGTAAGTAAAGGATCCAAAAAGAAGGCACAGCGTGAGGACCTCTAACCCGATCATTTTCTTGTTCTCCTGTCTGACACACAATGGCACAAAACACAAAACTCAGCCTGCTTCTTTCTGAAAATAGAAAAAATTAAATAAGAAAATGAATACAAGTGATGTATGTGCTAATGCACGTACAGACCTTGTGCTGACTGGAGTCTTTAAATGTGAAATTCAAAAACAGTGCAATCCTAGTTCATTTACTTGTGTTTTAATATGTTTTAACACCAGAGGGGGCAAATCAACTGGAAGGTTTTGAAGCATTTGTTTCAAATCACTTGGTGACGTATTGAGGCCCCATTTCGTACAGCTTGTGATGTTTTCCTTTTGATACAGACTCTGAAACAATGTTTGAAACAGGTTTCAAAATATTCTGGAGCAGTGTTTCGAGGCAGCCATCCACAGCCCACATGTTGTATATTGTCACGGTTTGAGTCTGATCAATGTCTCTGGTGCTTTTAGTTTGTCGATCTTGGTACTTGTTCATTTCGGTCTCTTTACATCTGTTTCACGGGCACTCGGCCTTCCGGTTCATGTGCGCGGTCAATTCCGTGTTTATTGAGTCACACACTATTATCCATTCACAGACCCTCACTCAGTGGCAGAAGGTGTAGCTCTCATGCCAGTCGTCTCGTGTTGTTTTTCCGTGTACTGTCTCCCTGTGCGACCTGAGTCTTGCCTACTGCTTTTGGATATGTTTGCTTGGTATGTTGATTGTGTTCTCAACCTTTGCCTGTTTATTTGGATTACTCGTTGGCTGATTCCCTCATAGACACTGTTGCCTCGTGGACTGCCTTTCCTTTGTGTTGTGAGCACCAGCCAGATTGCCTGGATTACTTGTTTGCTAATTCCCTCACAGACACTGTTTCTATGCGGACTGCCTCTTCTGTGTGCATTGGCACCTTGCCTGTTCAATGTCAGCCAATAAAGACTCTGAATTTTACCTCTCTGTGTCGTTCTCTGCATCAGGGTCTCCATTCGTGCTAAAACCCTTACATAAATATTGCTTAATTGGGGTTTTACATTCCCATTCTGTTGTATATTTCATCTTGCATTTGGCCAAGTAGTGAGCATCATGTTTCTCCCTGTGGTGGCTTGCCTGTTAGCTGGGCACATGACATGTCCAGTGTTCAGGAGGCAGACAAACTATATCTGAGTTTCAACCACAGCTGTTCATAATGTTCAATAATTTATCCAACATCCACTAACTGTCCAGTAAGTGGCAGACACATATATGGGATATTACAAAGTTGATTTTTCAATCAATCTGGTGCATCAAAGTTCAGCAGATGCAATAGGGGTTGTCCTCATTATATGTTCTTTTAATATTGTGAGTTACAAGATGATGCCATTTATTGTTTTTGAGATATTGTCTGGCTGAGATGTACTTAGTCACTCACTCACATTTTTACTGTCCTTCCCCACGCTGTTACCAGTGCAGGGAAATAAACGGCTTACTTCAAATAATCATAATATTTAATGTTTTACATGTGACAATTGTAAGAACTCATAATTCTACAAACAAAAAGATAATGGGTTTATATTAAAACAACCCCAGCATCCCTCCTCCAAATTTTTGGTTCAAAAGTTTCAAGAACATTTTAAAATATTCCCACAACAATTTTAGCAGGATGTTTTTAAAAATGTTCCCAGAACATTCCCTCTTCATTATTTCATATTTCAGGAACGCTAGATCCCAAACGTCTTTAAACTGTTTAAAACATCTTACAGATAATGTTCCCTCTAAGGACATGAGAATATTGTGGTTTATCACATTTCGAGTGAGAAAACCATTTCTAAAACAGCTCTTGTCTTCATAACAATTCTACATGTGGTGTCAGTTTGAGTGACTCATAACCGTAACATATATTTTTTTTAAATAAATCATACATATTGAACATGGCTCTCCTTTTTTATTTGATTGAAATAAAAACAGGAGTATCTCGAACAAATGACCAATTCCAGCACGGTGTGACTTGCATTATTATTGTACATACTCATGTAGGACTTACAAGGTTTTGCCATACTACAATAACCTTCAATATAATTTATTTATACGGCACCAAATTGCAAAACAGTGACCCCAAGACGCTACACACGAGCAAGGTTTAAACCTTTCCCAACCAATGAGCAAGCACATTGGCGACAGTGGTAAGGAAAAAGTCCCTCAGGCCTTTTCTGATTATAGGAAGAAACCTGAAGAAGACCAGTCTCAGTGGGGTGACCATCTGTGACGACCACACTGACAAATAAAACCAAAGCACAAAACAGACTTGTCACAACATGCAGTGACAAAAATGTTGCAGCTAAGCAAATAATTGTGAACCACCGTTCACAATGACAAGTGGCCAACAGGACAAACGGGAGGCGAACACCAGAGTCCCGGCCAAACAGACAGCACTAGTAAATCAGTAATTTCATTGATGCCAGATCAGTCACTGAAATTGGACATTCCCCAGTTCTCAATTCAGTGCTGATGCATCCTCAACCACCCCCCCAACAAAGTGCCCCATATCCCACAAGCAAGTTCTGGGGTTCCAAAGCTCTACCATAGATTGCACAAATGTCCATGCAGAAGACTCACATTCAGATGTATTATCACATGAGTTCATCTCACATCTGTTCAGTCCCATCGTTTGTCCGTTTGACCCGCCGATCCACCTCAGCGTGGTTGAAAATCCATCACCACCCAAAGCTCCAATACTCATTCCTCCGAGTCGACCTTACCAGATCTGCTTACATAATATCGCAGCCTTAACAGGCTTTGTTGCAACATTTCACCAAATTAACTGAGACCTCATCGACTAAACACAGTGCTTCATCTCTTAAAGTAAGCAAAGATCTCGAGTGATGGGACGAAGACATTGTGCTGCTACATATTTCAGCAGCAGAGAAGTGAATGAGTGTAGCTTTACATTTATGGTTTATACCATAAGGTCCATTATTTCACAAGGCTTCAGTCTGTGACTGGCTGCAGCCTCGTCCAACATGACAAAAAGAATCCAATAAGTCCTCATATCAAATTAAAGCAAGGTGCTCATCCAGATTCTTATGGACCTGACTGTAGTTGCCTTCATTGCCTTTCTGGTGTTGCTTAGCTTGCAGTGCATTCCTTTTTAAAAATAATGTAACAAATTGTTTATTTGGCCACCTTTGAAAGTTTCTGCTATGGGTGATTCTTTAACTACGGGGCAAATTACAGGTTCCAAAAATGATAAAAAATAAGTTATTCAGAATGTTTTAATTCCTATTGCATAATCAAACTGGATAACAAGGGATTTTAAAACCAACAAAAGCAGTGCACGTTTCGACATTTGAAGTTTTTATAACACTCCAAAACAACAACGTGTAACGGAGTTGACTGTAACAGAGGTGATGATTTCAGCTGTTCAGCCTTCTGAACTGCCACATGGTAATTCATTGGATTGAAAGTTATGTTGCATTTATGAGTGATCTACAAACCATATCTAATCCATATTATATTTATTAAATTCTCTGATAAATAATTTGTCAGAGGGAGTAACAGAGGTGACGGGAAATAAAGCTACATACTGATTTTTGTTTTTTCTTCAGAAAGTTAAAACATTTTGACATTAATCCTGTCCGCCATGTTCCTCTCCACCAGATGTAACAAGACATCTGATTGGTTCACTCAGCAACTCAGCTGGCTAC
>OMMV01225609.1:0-28974 GCA_900302635.1 Chatrabus melanurus | reverse complement strand
CAAGGCGCTTCACAAGGGTAAGGTCTAACCTTACCCACCCCCTGAGCAAGCACAATAGCAACAGCGGTAAGGAAAAACTCCCTGGATGTTTTATAAGTATAGGAAGAAACCTCAAGCAGACCAGACTCAGAGGGGGGACCGTCTGCTATGGCCATACTATCAATGATACAGAAATACAAAAATACAAGCACAAAGTCCAACATGCTCCAAGTCCAAAGTCCAAGATGTATAACCCTCATGAGGATGCAAAGAAGGCACAAAAGAAACAATTGCTTTGGCAAATATGGCTCAGAATGTCCTCATTTACATACCAAAAGCGTCTGTTGAAAGCTCACTTAGGATATTAGCTAAAAGCCTTCCAGCCGATCGGCTGCCCTGTGGGTTTTATAGGTAGAAAAGCCAAATGGCTGCCCTGTGGGTCTTCTAGTGGTAAAGCATGTGCTGCTAACGCAGCTGTTTCTTCTCTCAACGGTTTGGGCTGGCCGACATGAAATCAGTGTTTCTGAACTGATATAAATCCCCGTGGCCATGAGGAATAAACTGTTAGTATGAAGTGCAAAAAAAATGGGATTTTTCTTGTCGTTTTATCTTTATTTTCACTGTGCCCACAGTTCCTAAAGGGAGAAAGTTATTTTACACCTGCCTCCAAGCTGGAAAAAAGTCAAAGGGGATGAAGTTACAAACTTCAGACTTCTTTCACTTATTTTTTTAAACCTGAGGCAAGGCAAGGCAATTTTATTTATATAGCGCCATTGATACACAAGGCAATTCAAGGTGCTTTACAAGAGAAATACATTAAAATAAAACATTAATGGAGATCATTAAAAACAAAAGCTAAAAGCAAGACAATAAATAGCTAAAAACAGTGCAGAAAAATGCATTTAAAAAGCAAACAAAGCAAAAGCAACAGCAGACACTAGTTTTACTATGATAAAAGCTGACTATGATAGTTGATCTCCAATAATTTAAAAAAAAAAAAAAAAAAATCGAATCTATAGATCTCTGCCAACAAATGAAGCCAACACAGAGCTGCCAAATCTTGCAGTTCCTTGAATGGCCACTTGAGGCTGGCTCCAAAAGCGAGTCACTCATGTTTTCAGTAAATTTATTAAACGGCATAAGTAGTGATAGTAATGTATTAGCGTGCATTTGTGAGTGATTTTTACTGTGCGTATGGATGGATGGATGTTTATATGACGGCGTATTAAGTCATAAATTTACCATTAAAAAAAATCATTAGACGTCTCTGTCCCAGATAATGTCTCAAAACTCAAATTTTCCCAACAGCTTACTGCTAACTAGGAGGACAGCAAGTGTTAACATCCACTTGTTGTTGTTGTCGCTGCTTTTAGTACCTGGCTGTAGTTTTGTCATGTGTGAAATTTTGTTCTCTGTGCTGGTGTAAATTAATCTTGCTCTGACCTTTTCTCTGGTACTTCCAGCTGTGTCGCTGTGTTGACAGTTAAAGTGGTCAGGTCTCACTGTTAGCCTTGCTGTAAAGAAGGTAGAACCTGATGAAGGCTTTCAGACAATGGTAAAATGCTTCCTTATAGGATGTAGCTACAGGTACGAGACATTTCCTCACAGTGACACTCCAATATTGAGTGGCTATGATGAACCCCAGGAGTATAAACAATGTATGAACAATGCATTGCAGTACTACTGCTACTAACGCGGTAGCACCATACAGTGATAGACCCTACTGCACATAGTTATCTATGAGCCACCGTGACTCCTTTTGCCCTTTTTTGGACGAGGTTGGCAGACAACTGTGAGCGTTAAAAAGGCATCAAATACGTCACACGGCTCCATATGTAAACAAAGTAGTTGTCCCCTTCAATATTTCCAAGTTCCACAAGTTCAACATGATGTTCAATAAATATACGGTAGCCATCATCAGATTTGTGTTTCTTGAGTCTTTCATTTGTCCAACCACAGTCACGTAAGCAAAGACATCGCTAATCCCAGGTCACACTTTTCCAAAACAGGATAAAAACTGTTTTCTTGACGAGACTCAACAACTCCTGCCGTCCACATGGAGTCCACATGGGAGCTGTTTGAGATCAAGACTGTGCCTATGGGTTAACGGCCCATCATGTGCTCAAAAAAACTGATTGACTCACCAACTGTAGTCCATTTTACTGGGACTTTTGAGCCACCCGTCTTGTGATAACTGAACTCAATATGTATATGGTTGCTTTGCTGTAACATTTCTGTCTCTGCATGTTTGACAATTCCTTGTTGTGCTTTTGTTTTATTTCGCGGTTTTGTTTTTGTTAGTGTGGCTAAAGCAGGGGTGGTGGCCTAGCGGTTAGTGCGACCGCTTTCAATGCAGAAGGTTCCCGGTTTGAGGCCACCCCTGCCCATTCTCCATGTAACGTGGAGTTGCGTCAGGAAGGGCATCCGGCGTAAAAACTTGTGCCAAATCTACATGCAGATCCATGTGGGATCTGCTGTGGCGACCCTGAGTTGAAATTGGGAGAAGGCGAAAGTAGATTATAGTATGGCTAAAGCAGATGGCCCCACTGAGTCTGGTCTGCTTGAGGTTTCTTCCCATAATCAAAAAAACACCTGAGGGAGTTTCCCCTTACCACTGTTGCCAATGTGCTTGCTCAGGGGGTGGATACGGTTTAAACCTTACTCGTGTGTAGTGCTTTGGGGCGACTTGTGTTGTGATTTGGTGCTGTATAAATAAATTGCATTATTTTAAAATAATAGCTACAAGATGGATTTCAGTTTTTATTCACTAGGTCATATCTTCAGTGTTTCATAGCAGGTGTTGAGAGCTTCGTGAGGTTATTTGTGTTTCATACACCAAGTTTAATGCCTCTTGTGTGGAACATTCCAGAAGATTACAGAAATTTTTGGAATTGCTTGTAAAAGCTTTTGAAGTCACCTCAACACACTGTACCTGTGTAAGCTTTAAACTGTACCCACCTCCTGAACAAGCACATTGTTGTTGTTTTTTTAATAGGTAGAAATCGCAAGCAGACCAGACTCAGTGGGGTGACCATCTGCTGTGGTCATTCTGACAAGACAAAACAAAAAGCACAATGCAACATTGACATGCAATGACAGAAATGTTGCATAACTTTGGGATAATTAAATAGACAGCAGCATGGTGTCGATTAGAGTCCCAGTGAAACAGACTGTCTTAGTGAGCCAGTGATCATGTTGATGACAGAGCAGTCACTGATGTAGGAACCTTTGGCTGTATTTAAGGGTTACGTGTAGAATCATTGCCCTCTTGTGTTAAACAGCAGGAAAATAAATCTAGACAACTAAGTCGAGGCTTCCAGACAACAATTTTGGATCTCCACAAGCCAGGATCCTCCTTAGGAGCTATCTGGAAGAGATTGATGGTACCACAAGCAACTGTACAGTCTGTTATACAAAAGCATAAGAAGCTTGAGACCATACAGACTTTACACCATTGAGGAAGGATGCCCAAATTAACAGCCAGGAGTCAACAAACTTTGGTTCTAAAGGTCCAACAGAACCTCAGGATCATAACTAAAGAAATGATGAAGTTGGAGGCATCAGAAGGAAATGCGACATCATCCACCTTTAAGATAGAAATCCATCACCACGACCTAAAAGGCTGTTGAACACAGACTAAGCTATTACTCTACAATCGACCTAAAAAAGTTTGACGATATTTTAGAGTTGATCACCAGTACAAAAGCCAATTCTTTTTAAAAAAATCTTGAAGTAGATATTCCAACTGATTTAACATACATAACGCAGACATAATGTTTGATAAAAATGGAATATGTGCAGTTGATGAGAATTGAGTTGGAAAGGTTTGTTTTTTGCCAAGGTGTATGTAAAGATGCTCTCGGCTGACAGGCCAAATCACCTAACTGGGGAAGATGTAAGTAAGGTGTATGTAAACTTATGTCCACAACTGCACATATGTTTCCTACACACGTTTTCAGAATCACACGTAATGTACATTTATTTTCCTTCATACTCTTTCATACATATATTTTCAGTCACGCATATATTTATACTTTCTTTCGCATAAACAAATATTGGAGAATATGTGCACGTGAGAGTCTGAAAATGACTTCAGGCTTGCACAGTCCATATCTTTAATTAAACTTCATTTGCAGAAAACATTACAAGGTGATCTGAGACCATAATTTGCCTCAAATTATGGGATCACCAACATCCCACAATGAACCGCCCTTCTGTTTCTGTCAGCATCTCTCTGTTGGCAGATTTTGACTAAATGACTGTGACAGAAAACAAACTGATTGACAGTAAACATATCAAGCTATCATTCTCTCATAAATCACATTTATCAGCTGATTGCACTCATTTATCTAATGCTGCAGGCAGACAACAGGTCTGGTTGCCTGGATAGAAATTTGGATAATGTTCTGTTTACTTATGCAAACAGACACAAAACCACACCTGCCAAGGCCTTTAGATGGTCTCAATAAACCCCCCTGAACGTAACATAATGCCTTCACTATTTGGAAAGATGGAAACATGCTCACAGCAGACTGAGTTAAAGTAATTATATTAAAAAACTAGACAGGGACACTGTAGCTAGTGCAAAGCCCACCACCATAGGGACACTGTATCAGTGGGGAAAGTATATTCGTCTTCATTTGTCTGTGTCTGACCTTGAATATGTTTAAGGCCACTCAAGGTCAAATTAGAAGTCGGATATTATATGAGCTCCTAGCCATGTCTAATAGTAACCATGGACCTATCTAGCACTGTTTAATGATTACAAACAGTCCAAGCCTGAGCGACCTTGATTGTGACCTTCAAGGGTACTTGAGGTCAAATGCAGTGGTATATATTAACAGGCCACATATGATTTCCTATCTTTGGGTAATAGTATCCATGGGCCTATATGGCACCGTTCAGCCCCTATAAACAATCAAAACTTGAGTGACCTTGATTGTTATTTTCAAGGTCACACAAGATCAAATGCAATGGTATGTTTTGAAAGGCCACATATGACTTCCTATTCATGTATAACAACAACTATGGGTCTATCATTTCTGATTCAGGAGTTACACGCGTTAGAACCCCCCCCCATTTGACCTTGCGCTGTGACCTTGACCTTTGACCCCTGAACCTGAAAAGTTAATGGGCTCATCCTTGTGTGGGACTTAACTAAGGTACAAAATGTGTTTAAAATTCCTCACCTCAATTAGTTTTTGTGATATTTTGTTAAAGGGCACGCAGACACACACACAGGTGAAAACAATAAGCTCCCCATCAACTGCAGGCAGGTTTAATGATGCCCAGACTCCTAAACCGGACTGAATCCTGCCGAGACAGTCTGGTATCAGTCTGAGGTCAGATGTTGACTCGCCACAGAGGTGATATTTTAGCTTCTGATGTCATGATGTCATCACTGCGCTGCTCAGCAACCGGCGACTAAAAGATTATGTGGGCTCACCAGTGAGGATTGACCTGTGTGAACTCTGTGACTACACCGTTAGGGTGAATTATGTCTCACGTCTTCATGCACATCTTTCCTCTGGAACTCCAAGCCTTTGAACACCATGTGATAAGTTTTGTTTTTATTCTGTTGGCTCAGAATGAGAAAATACATCACCGGCAAGCCTCTGTTCATATCAAACAAATGCATCAAAAGCTAACTGGAAAATAGCAACTGCTTTCACACTAACTTGGTTTATTCTTGTGTTTTACAGCATGACAGACTGTCAAGGTAAGGTTTTAACATCACATTGTCCCCTGTGCTATATGTCCATAAATAAAACGTACCGATTGTGTCCTGAATATGAGACGTGTTGTCTCCAGATTGGATTCCGGCAGCGACAGTGCCACAGAGAAACCACTCGGCCGCACCAGCTCCTACACACGAAGAGAGATGAGGCTGGCCGCTCTCAACAGACAGGAGCCAGACAGCATGACCAAAGACTACAAAAAGGTCATGACTCGTCCTGTTAACAAGCACATGATTCATCTGGTGCCGAAGCCTAACGGCAAATGACCACGCAGGTTCATGGAGATTAATATAGTCTCTTACAGAATCTTCCAAGATGCCTTTCTAACAAATTATCCAGTATCATGGTCCTGTGGCTTGCATCTGCCCTTGACTGTTTGTGTCCAGGTGCTGCAAGGATGAGATCTGCTGATTGGCTGAGTGGAGGCACCTGGGCCCACTGCTTCTGCTTCAGCATAAAAGGATCAGTTGTGCCTGAGTTGAGCTGGGATTCTCCATTGCTCACTTTTTATTTTTGGTATTTTAGTAAAACAAATATTTTGAAACGCTCCATCTTGCATTTATTTTGATTCATTTGTTATGTCTTCAAGCCAGACATAACAAATACGGGGGCTTGTTCAGAAACTCAACCAGGGAGCTCTTGCACCCGCAGCTGGGGTCATACTCCTACACCAAAGACAACATCATAGCTGATGCTCTGTCTTGTGCGCGTGTAAGATTGTTTTTGTTTGTTTGTTTGTTTGACCTTGCTCGTCCTGGCAGTTGGCAGAGTGCACCAGTCAATGCTGGATAATTAAGGTTTAGGTTTTTTGTTGGTTGCACAACAAAAAAGAACTGAATTGTGGAAATTTGAGGATGTTTAACCGGAAATCCCGACTATATTTGACTTTAAACATTAAATGTTTTAGACACTTTCTGTGTTGGTTAAAAACAAGGGGTCACACAAGCAACATTTGTATGAAGTTGTCACTTCTGTTTTATTGGCTAAAGAACTGAAGTACAACTTTGGTTATCAGCACGTTAGCACTAACAAAAATTCCTGCAGTAAAGCTTCTTACTATCTGCTGTTTTCAGATGTATGATGAAGCTTTGCATGAGAATGAGAAGCTCAAGTCCAGGCTGCAGGACAGCAAACAGGAACTGGTCAAGATCCGATCGCAGCTGGAAAAAGTCGCCCAGGTGATCCTTCTGCATCATTGTGGAGCTGAAGGTCACAGCAGATACAAATATAAAATTATACTCAACAAATGTCCACCAGAGCTGTTGCCTGTGAACTGAATGTTCATTTGACTATAAGCCACCTCCAGTGTTGTCTCCCACCAGTCTCACAACTACAGACTGTGCGTAACCACGTCAGGCCAGAACTACCACATCTAGCTTCTTTGACAAAAAAGATCTTTTTTTAAGATCAACTGCAAATTTTAAGCATGAGACACACCGAGATGATGGTCGTCCATCTGGCCTTGTCGGGAGATGATGTCTCTAGTCGGCTCGGTGTGTCCCGTGCCGTTGGCACATCTGCACTTGTCGACATCGGCCATCTGGCTGTTCAGTTTGTAGCAAATCAGTGCATGAGAAGAGAAATGGAAGTGACAAAACCAAGCAAACGACAAAGTCAAGAGGGCACACACCATATATTGTATATAACTACTTTGACATGGTCATTGACAGATGTTCAAACCTGGCAATGACCACCACAGCTGTCAGTGATGAGCAGGAGTGTGGTAGAAATGGTGAGCAAATGCTGCTTTGTTGACAATTTATATCTCCACGGCTTCCGGTTTTCCTTTCTGAGTGACGTACACAGACTAGCTCCACCTACTGGCATGGAGAGCTTACAGATACGCAGAACGTACATGCTAGATGGCTGTCTGCTGCAGTCTTTCCAGTGTGTTTGAATGCAAATTTTTTGGGTGACGGGGCTGGAGAGTCGCGAACTCACGGTGCGTCGGAGTCTCCGCTTGTCGACCTCAGTCTCCATGGTGTGTCAGATCATTTAGAGTGGGCTTTTATTGTGACCATTCCAAGGCACATCTGGGCAGTAATCAGCATCTTGATATGCCACACCAGCCCAGGACCGCCACATCCTGCTTCTTCACCAAATAAAGGATTATTTTTTTTCATGATGAACTGCACATTTTAGATCAGGTTTATATTGTTCCCACTCCAAGGCACATCTGTGCAATAATCATGCTTTTTAATCAGCATGTAGAGCAGATAGCTCAGTGGGATAAGGAGTTGGACTACCAATACGTAGACCTGGATTCGATTCCCAGTCACACTACCGTCTGTGTCCTTGGACAAGACACTTCATCTACATTATCCCAGTGCACCCAAATGTAAATGGGTACTGGCCTTGGCTGGGGAAGCAACCTGCATTGGAGTGGCAGTAATAGTGGAGTCATAGACTAGATCTGCTTCACACTTTGGAATCCAAGGACAAGCAGTGGGCCTTCAGGGCCCATTAATATATAGAGAGGACTTCTTATTAATCAGCATCTTGATGAGCCACAACAGCCAGGTGGATGGATTATATTGGCAAAGGTGAAGTGCTCATTACATGGATTTTAACAAATTTGTGAACAAAAATCGAGGAAAATAAACCTTTTGTGTGCATAGAAGTTTTAAATCTTTTACTTCAATGAAAACTGGGAGCGAAAACAAAAGCGTTGCATTTATATTTTTGTTGAGAATACTTTTGAAAATAAATGTTATTCTTTCTATATATTTGCTAGAATTTAAAAATAACTGCACCATTTTGACTTCTAGAAACACGACAGGATATCAGAGAGATCTACAGTACTTGAATCAGAGAAAAGGGTAAATATTTTGACAGATCTTCATTTCAGTTTTGCATGCCTCTGCACCTATGCATGATCATTCATTAGTTGTTTGTTTGGTTGTTTGCTGTCTTTCCTTTACCGTTTCTTCTTCACTCGCAGGAAAAACAAGCTCTTGAGAAAAGAGTGTCAGACATGGAGGAGGAGCTAAAGGTCAGTCAAACGCACAAACACGTGCATCTGCTTTACGCTGTCACAGATAAAAGCTGCGGTTCATTCATGTCTCTGATTTTTGTTTCTAACATTAAAACACATTCTGACATCCTTCAGCCAGTTTCACTCATGCTAAATCAAGCACGCCTGATGCTTTTTTTTATTGCCGCGTTAAACGCACAAGTAGCACGCTGCAGGGCTGTGGATAACCAGGGGGAGAGGGAAGGTTAATGCTTCATGCTCGTTCCCCTGCAGCCTTCTGCTGCTCCGCTTTCTGTCAGGCTGAGGAGGAGTCTGGGCCGCTGCTCCCCTGCTCCACTTATCCCACTGTTGGGGTGAACATTGTGACCTAGTTCCAGGCGAATACCAACCGAGTCCGAGAGCAAAAGGCTCGCTTTTGTGTGACATTCCAGCAGTGTGTTGTGCATTCTGCTTCAGAACAAAACAGTTCAAAATTGCAGAGACATTTCACGCCTAAGCAGAAGTGACCAGTAGTTAAATATTCATGAAAATTGCTCACTCTATGATATACTGTAATAAGGAGACAATGATGTAGACGTTATAATTAGGACACATACGGCAGTGGATGTTTGACCCCTGATGTTCGGTTCCTTCAGCAGGAAGCCCCCCTGCGGTTTCGCTGTGGGTACCAGCCCTGATGGCAGGCTGTCTGAGGGGAGGGGGGAGGGGGATGGTGAGTGGTCACTGTGACATAGAAGAGTGATTGACACCTGCCTGTCACCTCACATGTTTCTGTTCTGTCCGATACTGGGGCATGTACACGCGTGTGTTCGCACATGTCCACATACGTCACACCGTGTGCTGTAAATGGGACAATAACGGGACAGTCTGGTTTTTTTGGATGCAAAGCACCTCATGGAACAACCTCACAAACTCATTCACATTCAGCAGGCTGCAGGTTCTCCATAAGGGGATTTCAGCACCATCTACAGGAAAGCAAAGACATGGCAGCAGCAGTGGATGTTTCAGGAAAAATTCTCATGACAGTCAGCTTAACAGCAAAGTGAAAAGTGCAGTGATTTCATTTCTGTAAGGGTTTTTTCATAGAGACTGTATGTAGAAAGACAGCCTCATTTATCTTAAATTAAGAAGAATTATCCCAATCTCTTCTACATTGAAAGATATACAAATTTAAAGGTGTAGTCCCCTTTGATTTTTCCACAAAATTAACAAAACTTATTTCACTCACAAATCCAGTTATTATAAAGCACTTTTGTTTCTGTGGTTTATCGCAAAATCACAGCTAATTTTATTGCTGGTGAAATATTTATTTGGGGGGTTCCATGGTAGATATTGTGAGTTTGCACCATGAAATCTTGCCGATGACATGAGAGAGTAAGTGCATGTGTCCATGTGCAAGGTTTCAAGTTTACCTTAGACAATATGTATAATGTTCGTCTCCCCACTTACTCATTTTGGCAAACCAAGTAAAAAAAAAAAAACCATTGTAACTAACGTTAATATTAACAACCAACATTTTCTCATGACATGTTTTGTATGAAGGTTATGGTTAGGTGTAGGTTTAGTGTTACGTTTAGGGTTAGAATAACAATAATAATAAGTAAAAGATGACTTACCAGTTTTTATTTTCACTCAGATGATCCGCTGTCTTGGTGTCAGTGACATCATTACCGCCTCCTGGCAGACAATATGTGGGATAAATTTGCACAAATACGTACATACGAATATGTACGAATTTTTGGACATCACTTTTTCAGATGTGTTACTATGAATTTTTCGTGAGAATAGACTGTGATAACTGTGTGAGGGTTGGGTTGTCTTACCTGTCCAGCAGATATTCAGCAAAACCTTCATGTGAAATATGTCCATATTTTATCCTTCCCAAATGAGTTCTTCTCTGGTCACCTTCTTTCTTCATCACTTTTACATTGTTTTTCATTATCTATGACATTGCCACAGAAGTATGTCATAGCATCTTGTTGATGCACTTTAACGCAAATGGGTCAAAATCCCAAATGGTTTCCATACAAGGCGTTTTGTTTTTTTTAATCATATTGGCGATATTCAATTGTGAATCCTTTATTTGAATACTAAGGAACAAAATTATAGTGGTGCAGAAGAAAATCCTCTTTATGACAAATGGTAAATAATCAAAAGGGACTTACACCTTTAAAAACTGATGTTTTCCCCTGTTATTAAATTTGAACTAAACCCTGACCCATACTTTGATTTTAGGTTTCAGAATTAAGAGAGAGAACCTTGCATTGGTGCATCCCTAGTTAGATTTAAAATCTCGATGCTTTTTCTTCAACTTGTATTTAATACTTATTGATTGTATCACTTAAATGTGTGGACAGACCAGATGTTATTTGTACTAAAGTCAATAAAACCACTCATTAAGAAAAATTGAATTGAAAATTTTATTGTGTAGAGTTTAAAAATGCTTTTATATAACTTAAATTGTAGCTCCAGAAACATTAATATACAGACACCAACTTCATTGTTTACTTTTTTGTTTACTGATCCCACTAAAATCTATTAATGAATAAAACCAGCCGTCACTGTGAAAACCCAAAACACACAAAGCTCAAACACATACAATTCACTTTGTGAATGTAAGTCTACAAAGTAAAGCGCGTGAATAATTTTTTTTATTATTAATTTGTCGTGTATTTTTGTTTTTAAACATTTATGACCATGACATTGGCTTCCTGAGGCAACTAAGAAGTATGCAAATTTTAAGGGATAACATTAAAAATGAACATGAACATAACTAGCAACAATCATGGAGGACAAGACAGACATAAAACTACACTTATTGACTGAAGTGGCACCGTTTGTCATACATTCCACTGGTTATTACTTTTCATGCTTACAGATGAAGCACAATAAAATGTCTGACATGCAGTCCCATAATGCTTCACAGCTAGCAAAGGTTGCCAAACACCCATTAGGATTTTATCACACCTCAACAGACCCAACATCTCTGAGGAATGTTTCCAACACCTTGTTAAATCTATGCCACGAAGAATTAAGGCAGTTCTGTCGGCAAAAGGGGGTCCAACCCGGTACTACCAAGGTGTACCTAATAAAGTGGCCGGTGAGTGTATTTCTCACTTTGTCATTGTAAAGATGGCTAAACCTGGCATGCTGGGTCAAAATTCCTAAGAAACAGTAAACATACAGAACACTCTGTTTAGCGGCCTTGTGTCACGGTGCATCATGGGAGTGTTAGCTGTGCTTTGAGATACCCATGTTTGCTGATATTATATCTTACTAATTCAGCACATCGTGGAACTGGACCTCGTAATCAGCTCTGGATAACATCTGCTGGTTCTGCTTTCAGGTGTTCTACATTAACAACGCCGCGTCTTTGTTTTCTGATTCAAGAACGAGAACCAAAGTGTCCGATTACTTCGTCTGACATTTTAGTAAACAAGCTGAATTGTTCCTGACAGCTTGTAACTTGAGTAAAAATTGATGAATTTGCTTCAGGATTGTAGATTGTAGACAGATTTAACATCAAAGACTTCAAGATGAACAGGGGTTAAAGTGATAACAGTAATAATACATTTTAGCCTCAAACTCTTTCTTCCTTCCTCGTTTCCAAAAGGCATCTTTTACCACTGATTCAAACCAGTACCCAAAAATTACATCTGAGCTCTTCAGTCTGAAACACTTCAAATGGCTTTCATTAATGTCTTTTTGTGTCATAAGAAGCAGCTGGATGTTCTCTTTATACCTCATCATTGAGCATTCATACGTCCATTAACTTAGCACGGAAAGCCTGGAACGCTCCAAGTGCTCTGTGTGTGTTCAGCCACAGGAATGGCGTCAAACCACAGACGTCTATGTGGAGCCACACTGAGGTTTACCTCAAAGACACGGGCCAGGAAAAGAGGGGAAATGAATCATTTCCAAATATTCACTTGTGCAAACTCTGAAGCAGTATATCTGCAGGTTATGGATGTCTGAATTTATATTCCCTTACATTTGATCCTCCTTCAAACACCACTGTGTAGATTTAGCAGTGTACATATATACAGTATGTATGCACAGCTGGGCGGACGTTTCGGCCACAGATGGTTCGGCAGGGACGTTTCAGCCCGAGGACGTTTTGGCCTAGTGCTATTGTATGCAGAGAAATGTTACATTCAAGTACACTAGAAACCCAAATAATCTTTATTTTATCTTAATTTTTCAATACAGCTTAAACTACATTTCCATTTCTATTAAAACAAAGGGTTAGGATTAGTGTTTGCTTTAGGGTTAGGATAAGTGTTAGGGTTATGGTAAAGGTAAAGACGTTCTTTCTGGCCAGAACGTCCAGACATGGCATATTTTTTAGCCAAAATTCTCCTGGGTTGGAACATCCTAAACATCCATGTCCAAAACGTCCTACACTCTTATGCATATTGTTGTTATGTCCCCCACTTTCTATCTGTGTGTCGCTATAAGGGCACGTCCTCCCTGCATGCTCTCTCTTTTTCCGTCCCTCTTTGTGTTTCTCTGCTCCTCTGTGCAGGCTTTCCCTGCTCTGGCTCAGATCCAGGCCTTGCGGAGGGTGAACGAGCGTCTCCTGGCTGAGAATAGAGCCATGCTGCGCGTCCTCGCCCGCCTCTCTGAGACAGCCTCCCTTCCTGAGACAGAGGACCTCTGATCCTCTGTCATCTTCTGTCCTTCTTTCCTTTCCTCTCCCCTTCCTCAGCTGAATAACTTCCACGCTCCTCTGTCCTTCTGGTGCCTCCACAGCTTCCTCGTCCTCTGCTGTGTTTCTCTCAGGCAGGTCCTGCTCCCTCCCCGTTACCTCTGCACCCTTAATTCCAGCCTCCTATGGTAACCCTGTCAACCCCTCCCCGCAAATCATTTCTGATACGCCTCCTTTGAAGTGTATTTTTAGCTACGTTCATGGTGCACGGCATGAACACTGCACTGGGGTTCTTTTCATCCTTTGGCAATATCAATATACCATGCACTATAAATATTCAAACATTTTCGAGCAGCTATTTTCTCCACAGAGGAGGTCATGTTTTCACGCACATCTGTTCTCTGCATTACGAGAACCCATTTTCACAAAATTATTTAATATGTCGACTTGGAGTCGGTGTCATTACATTTTCACGCAAGAATTTTTAAAAATACACTTTAAACAAGACTGCTGAATTGGGCATTTTACTAATTATCCAATTTTTCCAAAAGTTGGTTGAGAAGTTTAGTTTAGCCTCAAAGTAAAAAAACCCATAAAACCAAGCATCAGAGCCACAAAAAGCAGGTATAGCTAGGAATTTTTAAAGGTGTCATATTATAGACCAGGGGTCTCCAATTCCCAACTCTTCTAGCTCCACCCACTGCTAATTAACTAAGGTGTGCTCAGCCAATCAAGAGCGAGGAAACAGCAGACTTGATTAATAAACTGTGATTGCAGCAGGTACACGTGGAAAACATGCTAGTGATCTCTAGGAGCAGGGTTGGTGACCCCCTGTTATAGACATTTTACAACAAGCTAATCTAGATCAACATGCGTCACAAAAAGAGATAATAAAATTTGAATCCAAAAATATCCCATAAAACACCAAAACATTAACTGACTCCTATGTGAATTCCGCACAATGAAGAGTGAGTATGACAGGTTTGTTTTCCTATGAAAAGACATATGTCACCGAAATCCTAAACGAGCTGTTTCAGACTAAAATTTTGTTTCGAGAAGGGCAATTTATACATGCACAGGCACAGAATTATGGGACTTTGAGCATGTTTAACACCACACTCCATCCATATTTAACTGTAAAAATTAGATTTTAAATAGAAATTGCACAATACGACACCTTTACAACGAAAGGAACTTCTGCTCACTGTGCAACCTTTCCCACCAGACAGGGGGCGCCGTCTCTCTCCGACAGATTGGATGGGCACACAGTCACATAGGGCACAAAACGGTTTAGTGGCCATGTCTCACAGAAAACGTACTAGTCATAAATGAACTTCTGTGACATATGTCACCAATTTTTAAAATGGGCCATTTCAGGCCAAATTTTTGCCTGTACCAAATTGGGGTAGTTTCTATATGCACAGACAGAATTATGGGACTTTGAGGTTGTTCAACATGAAACCTCAACTATGTAAGTAAGTAACTATACTAAGTAGATAAAAAACCCTTTTTGCACAACATGACCCCTTTAAGACTTTTCTCTAACACTTGTTGGACATATGTACTCTAAAGAGTCCCCTTGTTGGTCTTTGCAACAGTCAAGCATAGTACATACGTATGCATCGATGTTTGTCAGTAAAACAGCCGACCCACTCAATCTTAAGGATAATGCATTACACTTCAAAATGAACATGCTGTGTACTGTGGGTGAAATGTGAGCTCGTGAACGTGTCTGATTGTGTTTCTGTGCACACGTTTGCATCACACGCCCTGTCGGAGAAGGAACAGATGCATATAATATCATTATCTCCGGAAAGGAGGTTATCTTTTCGCCCACATCTGTTCGTGTCTAAAACAAATTACTCAAAATTAATGAAAGTGCTTCTCAAAACTTGGTGAAATGGTTCATGTGGGCCTGGAATACCGGTACATTTTGGAAACAAATGTGTATACAAGGGTAGAGTAATTGGACTACGTTTCTACCACAATATTCCATGTGATGCAGACGCTGAAAGCGCTTTACAGTGATGCCTCATGTAGTAAGGTGAAATCCAGAAAGCTTTATGGTTTCTGGTGGGACTCTGGTGGGAAACAACAGACTTCTCTCTCACCAAGACCACCACCTAGACCAGTGCTGTACCAAGTCAGCCAAAAGACAAGTTTGTAGAAACGTATTTCAATCCGGATTTCACCTTGCTACATATCTCACCACCACATTTTGGCCTCGTCCCGAGGTCACAGGTGCCTTTATGCATTAAGAACATTCACCTGTAATGATTTGGTTAATTGCCAATTTGTAACTGAGTGGCTTCTGGTGGGATTCAAACACCAGACCTCTCACTCACGACACCAACGCACTACCAGGTCACCCAAAGGGGAATCCCCGCTAACTCATTAAATCTGGATACAAATCTGAATCAAAGGGCAGATCCTGACTGTGATCCATAATACTGGACTTTGATCCAGAATGCTTTGAGCCTGTAATATGGATCAAAGTTCAGCAAATAGGATCAAATATAAGCAATAAGGAACAATGTTTGGCAATCAGGATCAAAGATCAGTAATTACAATCAAACATCAACATTTACAATTGAAGATAGGGATCAAAGGTCAATGCTCATTATCAAAGGTCCTCAGTCAGGATCAAAGTTCCACCATCAGCATCAGTGTTCAGCTATCAGGATCAAAGATCATGAGTCAGGGTAAAAGGTCAGTGATTAAGTTTAAAGTGAAATTACAAATCCAGCTATCATGACAAAAGATTAGTAATCAGAAGAAAGGTCAACAGTCACGATCAAAGTTAAATCAGGATCACAATCAAAGTCAAGACCAAAGTTTAAGTTTAGCTATTAGAATCAAAGATTAGTAATCAGAAGAAAGGTCAACAGTCACGATCAAAGTCACAACCAAAGTTAAAGTTCAGTCACAAGGATCTGAGATCAGTAATTTGGATAAAAGGCAGAGGTGTACACTCTACCAATTGCCCTTCTACTTTAAATTGCATTTCAAACCATGATCACTGCATTCCTGCATTGTAATATCATGATTCCTTCACTCATTCACCACTGTTATTGATCATCAGTGATTGTTGTCTTTAGAAGGGGAAGACTTTGGTTATTTTTGCTTTTTTTCTCTAGAGTTGGAGATATGGATGACTTAGATTTGAGAAGTTGGCCCTCTGTCATTTTCTCTTTTGGTTTGCATAACCCACTGCCACAGTCACTCCTCACTGCATGCTTAGCGAAGCATGTCTTTGTTGTTTGGCCTCAAACTTTTAGTCCAAGACAACCTTTTGTTCATTTATAGTCCATGTGATTGAATCAGCATTACAATGGTTTTTCTGCACAATTCTGGTGAAAGCCTTAAATAAAAAAATGTCACACTATCTCAAAGTCACTCAACCTAAACTAATTTTAATTTATGCATACTTCTCTCTATCTTAGGTCTTAACAGAGCTCAAGTCAGACAACCAGAGGCTGAAGGATGAGAACGGGGCTCTTATTCGAGTCATCAGCAAACTGTCCAAATGAGTCACAACCCGAAGCTCCTGCTGTGGGTCCGTGGAGGTCCAACCCTCATTTGGCAGTTTAATTCTCTGTAATGTCCCAAAGCGGTATCTGCTTCATGCCATATGGCGATGTATCACAAATACACCTGCTGGGATGTGTGAAGATCAAATGAGAAGACATTTCATTTGGGTGTGATGTAGCTGCAACAATTGTTTCTACTTGATTACAATAGTGTTAAAAAAATCTATTTTTAAAATGCACAAAATAGGGGCCAGATGTATTGTTTGACGTTTTAAAGCGTAGTTCACGGAGTCAATCTTTTTGCATGAAGATGCTGAAAATATCTGAGTATATATTGTACACACACATCACACTGTCACTTTGTGCGACTTTTATCTGGTTTGTAACATCTGTTCTCCACAGGCTGCGTTAAGTGAGAGATCTGAATTAGGCCAAATAACCTGCCTTGTTCCTGTTAGAAGAGTGTGCAGTCTGGATGCATTTGCTGCAAAATCAGTACGTCACACTCACGACCTGCACTCTGGCATGGCCAAAAATAGGAAAGGTGTGGCCTGCAAGGTATGGAGCAGAGCGAGCGTTTGGCGTCAACAGAACTACAACAGAAATAATCCAGTTTAAGGCAAAATAAAAAATGTGTGCACATTGATACAACAGCAAAGCCCTTGATGTGTAACATCTAAACAATGATCTGATCACATAAAGACATTTATTTACTAGGTAACAGTACCTGTGGGCATGAAGACAGCGAGGGCTACGGCAATTTGACATTGGACCCCAATGACCTTGACCTTTACCCAAATGATTGACCTTTGGTTGACCTTGCCAGGGCATTTGTGGAATCGACCTCAGTGTGTGCCACATTTGGTCCAAATTGGGTTGAAAATTAAATTCCTTGACCCTGACCTTTGTCAAAATGAATTCATGAAGGGCAATTTCAGGGTCAACCTTGATTGACATACCAAGTTTGGTAGAAATCAGCAATGATTTCCCCAATGATTGTCCTTTGGCAAATTTGACCTTCCCGGGCAATTATGGAATCCACCTCCATCTGTATGGCAAGTTTGGTGCAAATTGGAGAGAAACACTTAAATTTTGACCTTTGACCGAATAACTTTGATCCCATGATTGACCTTTGCTAAATTTGATCTCACATGGGCAATTCCAGAACCCATCTCTGTTTGGTGAACACTGGAGTGAAAATCTAAATTTTGATGTTTGAACCCAATGATGTTGACCTTTGCCAAACCCTTTCAGAGCAATTCTGGGCTCAACCTTAATCCACATACCATGTTTGGTGGAAACTGGGCCAAGGACTTGGGAGAAGCAGGGGAACAAACAGACAGACATACAAATGTTTCTCAAATTGTAGTACGATTTGTGGACACAAACAGATCTGAGGAGATCAGATGTCTCAAATCAGAAGTGGCACGAAAAACCGAACGTAAACGCAGTCGTCATGACATCACGTATGTTGCTCCATGTGCACCGCAGTAACATGTTCTCCTTTTGTCTTAACTTTTGAAGTGAGAGAAGCTGTATTATTTTGTAAATACTACTGGAGTGATGACGCTATATGTGCAGAACTACATTACAATTAAAATTAGAACAGCAGCGCCTCTCCAAACTCAGTCTGTGCACATACATTTATTTATCCAGGCAGACATAAAGTGCTTCAGGCCACAAACAGAGACAACACCTTCATAAACAGTAACTTTTAAAAAGAGTCCATAACGACATCAGAGGGGTAACTGATGTCTGCAAATAAATGCCCTAGAAGCACAAACAGATTGATGAAAAAGACAAGTATCTTCTACATTTTAACCTGAAATATCAGGGTTACAAAACCAAATGAATTTTAATGTGTGCATCGGCAACTATTGAGAAAATTATTCTTCAACTCAGAAAATATTGATTTGGTATATTTACACAAAGTCAGATTCTATCACTCCAAGTATTATGGGATTCTCAAAACCTCTCAAAAGACTTTTTTTCCCCTGAAGTTAACGAGGCAGTTTGTGTTCCACGGACAGACTCACAGACATTAATGGCGGCCTTTGTGACAAACTTCTTCTGTTGACATCTCACGTAATGAAATTCTGCTGCCCTTTAAGTTCTCAGAACTCTGTATTTGCAGACATTCAAAGACAAATGGGAGTACGTGCACCACATAGCGAGCGGGCAGCGCTGATCTCTGATGTCTTTGGGGTTCACGAGCAGCAATTCCAAATTGTGCGGTTGCCATAACAACAAAAGTCCATAATTTACAGAGTGTGCTCCTCAGTTCTTTGCGTGGTTTCAGTAGACACACTTCCTCTTTTTTTTTGTGTTCGTGTCATTTACTGAGGGGTTTCTTTATTTAGACACACCTTGAAATGAGTGGAATGATGATGAAGAGACAGCATGTGTGCATGTTGGAAAAGGAAGGTCCAATGTCATGTTTTTGTATGGGAATAGAAAAATATTTATTTATTTATGAGTTTAATCTTTACACATTGTTTACCCTTGTTTGTTTCAATGGAATTCAGCAATTATTTTGGTTGAAGTGTCGGTCCTCTTTTTATTATGTGAAGGAAACAGACACCAAAATCATCTTAATTACATAACACTGCAGCAATAACAGCAAAATAAAACATAATGTTTAGAGGGAAATACTGTGGATGAATTCAATTAATTCCACCCTAATGTGAACTCACATGGACTGGGTGTTGGGTTGGGTTGTTGAAACCAGCAGCTTCGGTGTCTTTGTTGGCGAGGAAAAGGTTACTGAGCTCGACTTTGCGGACGATGCTGTGATCTTTGCAGAATCAATAGACACCCCGATTGCAGCACTTGAGAAGCTGAGTGAGGAATCGGAGCGCCTGGGTTTGCGATTGTCCTCGATCAAGACTAAGATCCACGCTTTCAGTGTCTTCCGGACAGAAGTGTATCTGTATGAGGTGAAAGTGTTGAACTTTAGAGACATTCACTTATCTCGGCAGTGACAATCATGTCTCTGAGTCCTCGGCCTTTGAGATCGAGAGACTCCTGGAAAGAGCTCATGAGGTTGCTGGAGAGAGGTGTTTGCCGATGCTGATATCTTAGCAGGAGAATGAAGGTCCAAGTCCTTAGGGTCCCGGTGCTTTCTGTCTTACTGTATGGTTGTGAGACTTGGATGCTCAGCAGTGACCTAAGGTGAAGATTGGACGTCTTTTCAGAGGATCCTTGGGTAACGCTGGAAAGACTTTGTGTCAAGTGAACGGTTACACAGGGAGACTAAGATGAGGAGTACCGCTTACATTGAGAGGGACGGTCAGCTATGACACTTTGCCCATGTGGCGTGTTTCTCTGGGCATGATCCAGGATGCAAATGCCTCAGTGTTGAGGACCCCAGCGGCTGAAGAAGGCCAAGGGAATGCCCATGCTCCACCTGGCTGTGGCAAATAGAATGTTTGGGGAAATGGGAGTGGACCGGTTGTCTGCCTGCATAGTTGTCATTCAGAACCCAAGGCAGTTCCATAGTGTGGTGGATGTGGTGATGTATGGCACCAGTGCATACTTCAAGTCCTGACCATAGCCTTCCTGTCATGGGCCTGACCGTTAAACACAATCTAGAGATTTTCAATGGGGGTTGATGTCAGGACTTTGGGAAGGCGATTCAAAAGGCTTAATGTTAGCCTGTTTTATCCATTCCACAACCAACGTTGATGTGGGTTTGGGCTCAATGTCCTGTTGGAACATCCAATTGTGTCAAAGTTTCAACCATCTGGCTGATGGTTTGAGGTGCTGCTGAAGAATTCTGAAGTAGGGCTCTATCTTCATTATTCCATCAACTTTGTGCAGTGCTCCCAGGCATGACCCGAACTCGCATCTATCTGCATGCAATTTAGTCCAACTACAATTAATACAAAATTTAGGTTGGGGTTGTTTTTGTTTTTTTGCTTGGGGGGTGGGGGGTGACCATATTATTAGTAGTGCTGGCGCATTATTTCTGAAAGATGTTCTCAATATTTTTGGTAAACAAAAAATGGCATTTCAAAAGGTGGAAATAGACAGTTGTTTGCATTGTTAAACAGTTTACATAATTACAAATTAAACTATATGGGGCAGTTATACTTCTGACAAACAATTCTCAAAGTCTACATTGGGATGAACAACATGACATAACATTTAAATGTTTACTGCATGTCAGCAAGTCCAGATCCTTACCCAGATTAGCATAAAATTTCACTTGTTGATCATGTGCTGCCTGTATGATTGACAGGTTTCATCCATCACCTTTTATTAATTTGTGAGAAATTCATTGAAATGTCAGTCAGTGCCCCATCTCGCTATCTTAAAGAAAGTTTAAACAAAAACCATAATAACACAGAATCCAGAGCCAAATTCAGATCGGCATCAAACTTCAATGCATTCGTTGTCTTGATGCGATTAACAATTCTGCCGTGTTTTGTGGCGATCGGCTGAGAACACACCCGCCATGGTGGAGTTAATAAAAACAAACCACAGAAGAGGCAGAAGCCACTGCAGCCGCCGTTGCTTTATTCTAAAAGTTTAGAAGGAAAAAGTCACTTTATCCGTTGGAGTTCAGTGCAGGATATTCATTCTCTTCTCATGTTTAATGGATACAAGCAGCAGACACCGCTTTTTTCTATTCAGAATTTAAAATTCCTTTTGCTGTGAGTTCTGTGAACGACAAGACGGAGTCACATGAATGATTTTGGTGTCTTTTCATCACTTAATCGGCGAGTTGACCAAAGTCCCAAAATGTTGACGTGTCCCTTTAACAATGGGACGGTTCTGGAGTCCAAACCAGGCAGCATGTTGTAACACTGGTGTTATGTTTGCTCACATCCAGTATGTGTCTTCTTAAAATAGAGAAGCTGCAGACACGCTGAACACTGCAGTGTGAAAGCTTCATACACACGTTGGTGTGCTCACTTTGTGCAATAAACTATAAAGGGATTCGTTGTGTAACGTTCATTTTACAGCTTAACACATTGCATATTAAAGACAAACCAGTCATGGTAATTAAAAGGCCTTTATTTCCTATTTGTTTTTGTTTTTTTCTTCTTTTTTTTTTTTACAGAACTGGTAACACATATGGTAAATTTGTAATAACTTATTTGGTTCCCTTGATAACTTTATAAGGATCCCCAACGTCCACATAAGGGTCAAGAGGAGTTTGTGAGCAACGTTTGTGTCCAGTCAAGGGCTAAAGCATGCGATCCACAGTAGGCACAAGTACTGACATGAACACGCGCACCACGACACGAGACACGTAGAAACACGGCAAGAGGACGCAACCTGACTGTCCTCCGATGCTCTGAAAGATGACGAAGAGAAGGAGGTGGAAAAAGGTGAAAGAAAGGAGTCAACAGGGAGGTGAGGTGGAGGGCTAAGCGCTCAAGAGGGGGAGTTTGGTTCAGTCCTGCATGTTTGATAGTGTACACTATGTCCATGTTTTTGTTGGGGTTTTTTACACTACAGATTCAACTCAGCGAGCCTGTTTTCTATTCAGCATATTGATGACACACAGACAAAAAAAAAAGCAGACATGAAAGACTGGAGCTTCACAGAGATACTGACGAGGACGAGAATACAAAGAATCCAGCGAGTAACAGGAGACAAGACGGCGTGTTTTTACCCGCTGAAATACTTTTCAACTCATTGTGACAGGATGGTGAAGGATCTGCTGAACTTTGAACAGTTTCCCTTTTTAAATCCCAGCATTTGTGACAAAACGATAGAACATGCACGGTACTGCACAGGTGCTTCTGATGCACCGTGCATGCAAACCATGCAATGCACACAGTTCCGGCTGCATGAATGGATTTGCAGAAGCACCTCTGCATTACCGTGCACGCAGCCACTGCAACCGGTTCCGGCTGCATGCACGGTTTTGCAGAAGCACCTCTGTGCCACACAGCCGTCACCAAAATCCAACAACAGAACAGATTGCTGCACGTTTAAAAATGAGTGATGTGCCCTAGGCGTGTGCACCCGAGGGGTGCACTATGAAGCTAAATTAGTGGGTTAGTGAGGTATGTTAAACCTAAAGCCACAGTTTTCAGGGACATGAACCTGGCTAGATCACTGTGGTAACTTAAACTGCAATCTCAACCTGGTCAGAATTAGGTTATGTTTAGAGTTTTGTCTTAAATCAGCTATAAAAAAAACCAAACCACTGATTATAGAATTGATTAGTGTTTTATCATACTTACCAGTGTTTTGATATGCTATATTGTAAATTAGTATTGGTACAATAGATTAGGCTAAAGCTTCATTTATGCTCAACGATAAATACGGATATGGAGGAGCCTTCTGTCTGCACTCTGCATTCATTTTGCCAGTATTTGTGCCCTGAATGTTTATTGATGCAGACAAAATGAAGCAGCATCACTGGAAATCATGGGGGCAGTTTAGCCAATAGTTAAAGTGAGACATGACCCTCGGCAAGAGGGCATTTAACAATAGCCAAAAATTTTACCAAGGGTGTTTTATATATATATATATATATATAAAAAACATGTTTTATATATATATATAAAACACCCTCGGTAAAATTTTAGATTATATATATATATAATCTTGTTGTGAAGTATTTAATGGTCTCACAGACAAACCCTTTACACCGCTGCCTACACTTTTGTCTCTTTTGCAGTCGATACATTATTACGACCTCTTCCACTCACGCCAGGTTTGACGTCAGAAACATTTGAGCCTATGCAATGCCCTCTAGTGGATGTTTTGCTGGATGGGATTTTGTTGAAACATATAAATAAAGCAGTTTTTCAAATGGAAAAATTAAGTCTATTGGTATTTTATCACATTCAATCCTTAAAATTAATTTTACTTTGATTTGGTCAAAAACAAAAGTGATTTCCACTTATCCTTCATTATGGGACATAGTCAGACCTAAATGCACTTTTTGAGTATAAATTTAAATCTGCTGCATCAAGTTTAAAGTTTAAGACTTCTGAACGTACAGGGTGTTTGTAAAACAAATATATTAACTTAAGAATTTACACAATCAGCAATTTTTTGCCAGGATCGCTCTCTTGCCTTAAATTAGGTCTCTCCATAATAATAAACTGTTCCTACTGGCTGAAGTACGCTGCACGTGATTCGTCCATTTTTGTGGAAGAGTCACTAAACACCTTACACACTTTTTAAAAAAAATCTGATATTTATTATATACGGAGATATTGGACAAAGCCAGCATTGTCGAACCAATTAACTCCAATTGTAACTGCCTGGTTTGTCGAGCCCGCTCAAAGAAAGCCTGGGTTTGTTGATCTTGCTTCATAGTACACCCCTCAGGACTGTGCATTGTTTCTATAATCCGTTCTCGTGGTGCATTTTTGCACTGTATCTGCTAAAGGGCCAGACATCATCTATTTAACACACCCACAGAACTTAAATGTCCAGCGGTCATGGCAGAAACAAAAATAAACCTCTTAAATGTACTATAGACTAACTTTTAATCACACTGATCTTGTCGTCTAATCTGCCCAGTTTGCCTCAGCAGGATTTATTTTGGCTTCGTGGATTCAAAGTGCAGCCGTTTATGTACTGGTAATATTTTATAATCATGCTTAAATCTCATATTTGAACTGTTTGGTCACAATCAATAGCATTATGCAAGTAAAATGCACTGAATAAAATATTGCATCATTGCCAGGACAGGCATGGCAGTTTAATATTAACCTCACATAGAATTCAGTGAGGTGCACAACATAATATATATTTATATATATATATATATAAATGTGACATTTATTGCCACTTTTTTGTGTGAAAATCAGAACTGTGCATAATTCTATGTTTGGGATTCGGGCCGGAAATCACTGGTGCCGCTGTTACATTTCTTTAAAACACATTAATAACCTCAGAGTGCCAAAAAGATTTATCAATACGCTGAAAGAACTGACACAAGTGACGAGCGCGAGCTGTCAGTCGCCAGCAGAGATTTTTGATTGTTGTCACTGGTGCAAGAGAAACTTCAAGAGTGACCCAGTTTTGGCTCATAAATTGCACTCAGCCCTAGAATAGAACATACTCTTATATACTTATGTATTATTGTGATATTTGGAGTTCACACTGTCAAAACAAAGTGTGTACGTTACTAACCACGACACTGTAAAATCGGCTAACGCTATAAAACAAAGACATCAACAGCTCTGGAAGTAGAAAAAGACACACTCACTCGAATAAATGCACAGCTGTTCTCGACGCTCACATGTACGATAGGATGGATTTTTTTCCCCTCTCAAACATGAAGACGTCAGATTTTCTTTTTTTCAAAATAAACTCGAGCTACTCAGCTGAGCTCTAAAGAGATAGTGCTTGAGTTTTATGGCTTTAGTTTAAAATCTTATTTATCTTGTATACGCGTACACATATTGTATCATAAAGACAGTCAAAGAGACACAGCCGAGAAGGGGTTCAGGTCATTTAAAAAAAAAAAAAGGTGAAAAATAAAAGAAATGCAGAAAAAAGGATTCCAAGTCATTTGTGTGCAGTGAAAATCCTTTTTTTCCTTTTCTTTTTTTTCTCTCTGTTTTGGCCCCTGGAAACGCCGAAAGGCCAACAGGCTTCGTACTGGTTTCTCCTTCGGCAGAGTGCAGAATTATTGTTTTTTTTTAATATTTCACAATAACAGAATGCCAAATCTGCTATTAGTTTGTAGACTTGGAGATCCTGTCTTCACAAAAACAAAATCAAATTAAAATACACAACTAATAAGATTCATAAATAAGTCCAATACTAGCGTTCAGATAAGTGCTGAAATAAAATGATCGATAAATGGCATGAAATTAAAAAAATAAAAAAAAAATCTGGATCACAAAGAGTTAAATAACAAGCATGCGGCTACATTTTCATCCTACATGAACTCACACACGGTACTGGACGACACACTTGCTTAAGAATTTCAGGCGTGGAAAGCTTCTTATGAGTCATAGTCCTCTAATAATTGTATGACATTCTCTCCAATGACCCTCATGGAAAATAAATACACATTTGTTTCATTTAGAAAATATACAGTGCATCTTTTTTCCCCCTTCAGTGTGTTATTAAAATGACATATGACACCCATTTTACATACACAAGATATTTTGCTTGCTCTCTAAAACATGCTCTTATGTACATTATTTTGTATAAACATGCAGTATCAACGTGGATGGATATAGGCAAAACTACACACCGATGGGTTGCTTGATTGCTTCCATGTTGCCTTTCTTTAGTGTTGCTTTATCAACAGAAGAAAATAGATTATGTGAGATGGAAAAAGCAAATCTGAACTTGTTTATGTTCGATATAAAAAAAAAAAAAGAAAACTAAAATTTGCAACAGAGAGAAAAAAGAGCCAACATTCATCAAAATTCAACTAAAAGCAGTAGATCTGTCGAAAAACGCTGACTGCATTTGATCTGCATTGATCTGGTTTCACTGCTTACACTGTAAAAAAAAGACTCTTGTGTTCGGGCTGTCTTAAAATCTTAAGTTGAGTGAACTTAAAAAGATACGTTGAGGCAACTTTTATAATGATTCAACAATTGCAACACAGCATCAGGACTTTTTCTATATCATAAACAGAAGTAAGTGCTCTGCGGATTCATGCTGAGCAACACGTATTTCAGGAAAAACAGGTCATTTTCTGTCTTTCACAGTCTGATCACTTCATTTTGTATCACTCACACATTTTTTAACCCTAAACACTCATGGCTTTGAAGCACAGACGTTGTTGTGAGACAGGTGCACTTCCAGCGCACCACGGTGCTCTTATTGATAACAAAGACAGGTTTACAAATAGGCATTCATTACTCAATGTTGGGTGTAGGTTATGAAATGTATCTTTGCTATTATTAACACCACGGTAGTACGCTGGCAGTGCACCTACCTTGCAACACAAAATTCCCCAGTTTGAACCCACAACTGCGCTTTTATATTTTACACTGTGGTGCGCTTTTTTTTCCTGAAATATGTGTCATGCTGCACGAATCCATAGAGCAATCATTCGTGATTATGACATGAAAAGACATGATACTGCATTGTTGAATCATTATAAAAGTTACCTCAACTTATTTTTTTCAAGTTCAGTCAACTTAAAATTTTAAGACAGCTCGAAAACCTTTTAAATTTAAAACAAAGAGTCTCCTTTTTTTTTTTTTTTACAGTATACTTTAGTTCCCAAAAAATCTATTCAGGGCTCTTGTGTTCTGGTTAAATAAAAGATTTGGCTTTCGCACGATTATTTCTACAATTACACTGAACCGATTACATTCAGCGCAGGAGCCAGCGTGCAGCGTCAGACTGTAAAGTCTCTTTTCATTACCAGAAGAGACCGTTTTTATGATAAGACCTGCCTGACGTGCCACAAAAAAAAAAATAAATAAAAAATTATCTCACATCATTTCATCCCAAAAACACGACACAGATCAAAGAATATCGTCAAATTGTCACACAACAGAATAATAACCAGTAGTGCAATTCAATTCAGCAGTTTGGTAAGCTGTGCATAAAACACACATGGATCAGTGCTTTCTTCCAGACCGAATCCTTGCAATCATGTGAGAAAAAAAAAACCTTTAAAAAAAATTATCAATCAAAGCAAGTGAATATAAAAAAGCAGGCTAAAAAACAAAAAAAAACCAGTGTGACGCATTCTCTTTTGTATTTCTTGACATAATTAAAGCTCTCGTTTCTGAGGGAACTTAAACATAGCATCTGGATTTAAAGTGCTTGAGGAATCAAAGTGTTTGAAGTTAAATAAATCTGGATAAATTAAAAAAAAAAACAAGCAAAGCGAGCAATAGATTAAAGAGAGAAGTAAATAAAGAAGTGAAGAGAACAACACCACTAACTGGAAGGCGTCCCTGGTAGTTGGAAATTGCTTATTTTGTTACTTGGAAGGCTTGTCTCCTTTATGACTGTAAGACGTTTTAGGGATTCCTTTGAAGTAAAACCCCTGTGTCAAGTCCATGACGAATGGCAGTAGCACTGAACGAGTGAGATACAGAATCGGACGCGTTTGGGAGGGGCGGCAGCAGACTGCAGGCAGTAATCGACACCTTGTAAATATCATGTCACTGGCGGCCGGAATCGGTCGTTATTGTAGCAGACGCAGCCGTTTGCACAGTCACAAACACAATCCCTCGTTTCTCTACCAGCTCAGGAGCAAACTAACGCTAGTCGTGAGCCTCGCATCGCCGCACACAATTTTGAATCCAGTGGAGCGTTTGAGTAACCCGTTTAGAAAAAAAGGCATGGAGTTCCAGTTTTCCTCTCAGGTTTCCTGAGACGATGGGTGGGAGGGGAACTAATCAAAAAGGCAGTGTGTTTCTGGGTAACTGGATATGTGCCTACTCGCTACCCAACTCTAGGAATGTACTTCAAAGTAACAGAATTATCGAGTGGCAGGTGAGGAACATGGTGCACAATACACACCTAAGGAATGGACCTGCTTGTGTTATCTCTCTATTATATGGCAGTATAAAGCATTTTTATTATTAAGCACTATATTCTAAGCAAACTGTGTCACTAAAGGGAAGTACAATATGAGCGAATGTATGTTTGATCCCCTCTATCACCACATTCCCACTCCTACTGTTCTTCACAGTCTGCTCTCTATTCTTATTAATGGAACCCGATACAAAAATAGATCTAAAGCAAATTGACGGAACATCCGTCCGTCCTGTAACTTCTTTTTTCATGTCATAGAACATAATACTATCTCATGTTGAATGGTATCTATGGAGCCTTTTAAAGGTGGAAGTGGGAAGGGAAGGGCAGTACGGTCAGGGTGTTCTTGTGGATTATACACGGATGTGTGGGATTCTGGGAGTTGATGGGATATGTGTGAGTAGGTGGAGGCGGGGACGATGTATTCTGGTAGGAGTTTACTTCTTGGCAGTCAGGGCTGCGAGGGCGCCGTCCACCTCCTCCTCTGGCTGCAGTGGATGCCACTGGGCGATGGGGCGGCGGGGGTTGGCCAGCATGTCGGACCAGTGTTTCAGGCCGGCCCCTGTGGACTTGCTTCCCACCCAGATCTTTCCAATGGCGTCGTTCTTGCCAATCTTGTCATAATCCAGCACTGTGATCACGGCTTGGATTTTCTGGGATAAT
>OMMV01225605.1:0-12891 GCA_900302635.1 Chatrabus melanurus | reverse complement strand
AATCAACGCAGACCTACGTCACTAAGAGTTCCTATGCTCAGTGAAAAGATTCTGCCCTGAAGTAGGAGCTAAAAGAGTTATAGGAACTGCGGTCAGAGGAACTAAAAAATCCCCCAATCCATCCAGTGCGAATGCACAAAAAAAAAAGGGTTCTAGGAACGTTTGGTTATAGGAACTGCAAAAGTTCCTATCGGTGCGAAAGAGCCTATTGAGAGTTTACGGCTTTTTGCCCCATCCAATATGGCGGCTGAGTTGCTTCACTTTCTCGGCGCCGCCCGCTATCCATGTGTGGAGATCAGTGTAACTTAACATTCATAACTTCTGCAGTCACGTGATCCATTTGTAGTCGTACATTATATATATATTAGCAATGATGAATACCTGCAGTGCATACTGTAATGTTTGTTAACGTTGCTTCAAACAATATTCTCAAAATGCATTGATGTTGAATGCAGCAGCTCCAAGGATACTTAGCTTAACCGACAACACAATGACTCTGGGATTTTAAATATGACCAAAACTCCACAACGTAACGCAAACGCCCTGATATCAGGTCAGGGAGAGTTTTATTCTACAGACACATACTAAACAGTACAATCCCAACCAGATTTCCTTTTGAATTGGCTGAATTGGATGTTGGGACATCCACTGCTCGGTCAAACAAAACTACAAAAATGGCTGCAGCCATATCCAAAGCAAAAAAGAAAGAATCAATCACAAGCAGTGTGAAGTTTTGCCGTATTTTGAATGTTTTCCATGCAAAAAAAAAAAAAAAAAATGACATTGAGGACTGGCTGCTGTTTTCCGGAAAATTATATCATTTTGTCCGAAAAATCAGATATCCAGGGATATGTAGATAACTTTCATCACTGTAAAGCCAAAGGCCCTCTGATCAATTTTGGACACATTCACGTTTGGTTTGCATTCATCTGTGACTAGCTAATATTCCGAAGGGCCATTGGTCCGAAGGTCCATTGGTCCGAAAATTGTTAAAAAGGGTTATATGCATTTCAAACTTAGTAAAATGGGGCAGAATAGAGTTCAAACTTAGGAAAATCAAGTTCAAACTTTGCAAAATGGATTTGAATAACCCTAACCCTTTGGACCAATGGACATTCGGACCAATGGACCTTCGGAATAATGGCCCGTCCCTGCATTGAAGTTTATTTTAGCATTGCAATCGTTTTTGCATTTTTACTTCATGATAACGCACTACAACTTGATATTATTGCTCAAGCTCAATGCTTCATTGATTGCACCACTGGCTCATTGATTTGCCATTGTTTGTTAAACTGCATCCATTTATCAATACTTGGAGATCTTCTATTGACATTGATGGTCTCTGACCCATTAGTTTATGGTTTATTTGAAGCTTTTTAAAGTGCATTGAAAATCCACAAAGTGTTTTTGTTCTCCTGGTGAAATGAAGCCAAGCAGTGGAGTATTGATTTCATCAGACCACATATATTCTTGTTTCTCACACTCTGGTGTCCTTAGGTGCCCTCTGTGCAAACTGTTTGTGTTTCTTGCCCAGGCTTCCTTCTGGACATTTTGCCTTAAACCCTAAATTCGCAAAGTGTTTCAGTGATACTCGTCCTTGAGGAAGCCTGTCTCAACACAGTTTACCTGATGTCCAGTGACCATCAGGTTTGTGGTCACCTCTCTTTCAGACTCCCTTCTCCCATGATTGCCCATAGGCCAGACAACATCTCTCAGACAAGTCATGGCTATCGTAAAATTCTGCAGAACTATTGGTGCCAGCTGCCTTGTATAGGCCCCGAGGCCCATTGGTGTAAGTGCTTATCCCCAGATTCCGTCCCGGATGAGAGTCCACGACTCCCACTGGACGGTCCAATGCTGGTTACTTTCCCAGCCAAGCTGGGTACCCAATTTACACCTGGGATGACTGGGACAATGCAAATTAAGTATCTTGTCCAAGGACATTGACAGATAGGGTGACTGGAAATCGAACCCAGATCTACATAATGGTAGGCAAACTCCTTATCCTGTTGATCAATCTGCTCTGTGCTGTCTCTGAAAACAAGACACTACTTTTAAATGCATTGTCTCTTTGTGTGAAGTTACTCTGTTACAACATCAGTTTGAAATGCTTGTCCATGCCGGCACTGTCTGCTGAAATTAACGATCGGGCAGTATTCTACTGTGCCGCTTCAGAGTTCATAAAAGCAAATAACTGTGCAATAAAATGATGTTTTGGGTGTCTTTTCTTCTCCATGTTATTATCTCAGCCAAAGTTAGCATTGAAAAGCAACATACTTTCAATGAAATGTTCACCACATATCCATGCATATGGCTCAGGCACCCATTTTTCTCCATTGATGGCCACAATCCACTTCGCTCTCCATTTTGGTCCTTTGGGAAGTCATGAAATGACAGATTTGGCTTCTCTACTTGCCCATTTGTGCACCAGATGCATGGGCATCCAGTAGGCATGATGGCAATATCTGGAGTTAATCTTGTTTTACAGCCCAGCACGACTGTTACGTCTCAAACACCTGGTAACAATGACGCCCGGTATGGTGGACAAACAATGGTTATGAACTGGTGGTGTTGGCTGAAGATGCCCTTCAGCTTGTGGACATTGGGTTAAAAGTTTAATATATAATTGTGTCAATCTTGGTATGTGCTTTTTGTACTCTGTCTTGATCACATTGTCAAAGCAGATGGTCAACCCGAGTGTGGTCTGCTCACCGTTTCTTCCTGTTAGACGTTTTCTTTGCAATTGTCACCAAGAAGCAATATTTGCTCATGGTTTAGGTCAGCGCAACCTCTTTGTGTATAGGCCTTTGAGATGAACACTTTTGAGATCTGTCACTGTATAAATGAATTAATATAATCTTGGGAAACTATCACAATACCACCAATTTGATAACCATTCAGGTCTTTCTGAATGATTTCATCCAAATATAATCATCCTATAATGACTGCAGCCACACAAGAGACCTGTAATGACGGAGTGCTAAAACTGCAAGTGAAACTGATGATTATGAGCTCATTATATGAAAATATGAGGTAAATGAATTGATTTTTGGGAGCTGCTAATGTCAGTTTTGTTATAAATGACAAGAGTCTCTTCAGATGTACAATTGGTAGATAACACAACATGTCAGGTCTGGCGCAAGACCACATCTGCCACACCGTAGAACCGCCTTGGGTGCTGGATGGCAGCCACGTAGGCAGACAACCAATCCATCCCCACCTCTTGGAAGTAGCCATCAAGCTGCTGCAGCCAGGTAAAACGTCAGCTTGGCCGTCTCCAGCCGCTGGGATCCTCAACACTGAGGCACCTGTGTGCTGGATCATGCCCAGAGAAATGCATCGCATGGCCAAAATATCATACCTGATGCTCCCTCACAATGCAAGTGATGCTCCTTATCTGAGTCTCCCTAAGTAACTGCTCTTTTGAGACAAAGTTCTTCCAGTGGTACCGAAGGATCCTCTAAAGAGAGTTAGTACCAAAGACATCTAGAGAGGGAGGGCTGCAATTAATATTCTTCTTTAGTATGTGATTAGGCAAGTCTCTAGCTCTATCCGTGTCTCATGGGCTCTCCATAAGGAATGCTTCATTTGAGGTTTGTGCAAGGCCTTCATTCACATCTGCATGATATTCCGACAGTATGTGGTTGAAGACAGTGAAGTGTGATGTTTTCACTATAGCTGTTAAAACAACAGGTAAACAATTGTCGCAACATTCAATACCTCAAGTAGCAATACAACAAAAAATAAGATTTGCTACTATAGATTTGCATGTTTACCTCACTAAATGTAAACAAACATTTTGATTATATATTTTTGAAACATTATAGTTAGCTTTACCTTAGCCCATCCTCCTCACTGTCCTCTGGCAATCACACAAAGTCCAAACAAGTTGAGTGTTGAGTAGTACGAAGGCTATTCCCTCCCTTTATTCAAGAGCATAGTTTTTCAGTTTGAGAGCGTGCTCTATTAGTTTCACTCAAAGAACCAACACATTCTCATTAAGATCTTCCTGTTTTACAGTGGTTGACAACCACCTTAATGGTGCATTACCGCCACCTTCTGCTCTGGAGTGTGGAACAGGCATGTGTAGATGCTGCCATCTTGTGGCCGGAGATGATAATGCAGTACTTTAAGATACAAGTTGCTTCGGAATATAAGTCGCAGGACCAGCTAAACAAGTAAAACAGAAAACAAAAAAAACAACAAAAAAGCATGACTTATAGTCTGGAAAATACACTGAAGTCCATATTCCAGTTTTAAATGTCTACATTAATTGGTCTGAATATGACTTCCTGTCTCTTGCAGGACTTTTTACAATCATCACACGAACTGCACCATCCACACTTGCCACATAAAAGGTCAGTACCACCGAGGCTGCTAAACTGCAAAGCTGGCACCAAAGGTAAACGATGCACTGTGGAATTGTTTAGTACAAATGTAATTCCTGTGGACACGCGGCTGCAATTCTTAAGACTCCTTCCCACCCTCCCCTTCCTCTCTCTGTTGTTACCAAAGGCCAATCTTATCAATTTTCTACCTTTTTTTGCCCTTTTCACTCTGTTTTTATCCTCATGCCTTCATCCATCCATCCCTTCTCTCTGACATTATTACTATTCAGGTCATGCAAGTCACCCAGTGGCTGCACACTCCTGAACAGTTTGCAGTATTCCCTTTCCAGTTAATGTTTTTTTATTTTATTTTAAATCTGTTTTTTACTGGGGTTTTTTTCTATTTCACTGTGCTATCACTCCACTCGTGTTCCCCTAAGTCACGCTTTCAGCACTTTCATCCATTCTTTATCTCTTCTTCAATTTACTATCCTTTCTGACCTTTTCGAGTTTGAATATTGAGTCACACTCACAGATTTCAACGTGCAGCTGGAAAATGTGCTTTACAAAGAAAAAAACAAAAACAAGCATTCAAAGAATTCATAGTCTTGCTCCGAGCTATCTCCTCATACATGTTTTGGCGAATATTGCAGACACAGTAGCAGCGATGGAAAATTATCGAGTTGATCACAACAAATCACATCTGTACATATCATGATCACACAGACGAGGCTTATTGGTCACTACAAACCATAATAATGTCATATGACGACATCATCGGGATGTCCCATATACATTAGAATGTGCCATTCTATTTTCTGATTTATATGCACTGTAGATCATCCTTCTCACTCTTCTAATTCCAGGGTTAGTGAGAAAAAAAGTGATTTTTGGATTGTATATTGTCACATGTCATCATCATGTCATGTACAAATCAATATGGCAATCTGTTTTCTGATTCATCTGCACTTGAGATCATCCTTTTAGCCCTCTTTATTTTGAAGTTATTGCGGAAAATAAGACTTTTTTAATCATTTAATGTCACATGATGTTATTTGGTGACATCATCATGACACCACACATGGCTCACCCAGACAGTTTTCCATTTGCTGATTCATATGCACTTGAAATGATTCCTCTGGCTTTCTTAGTTTCAAAGTTATTGCAAATTTGTGAATTTCAGATGATTCAATTACCTTGATTGACCTTCATATTAATGTCATGCCGAGATGTTATCACTAGCAATTCACATATACAATATGAATGAAATCGGCCAAGCGGTTCCTGAGATATGTTTTTCAAATACACCTTGCAGTGACTGACACACACACAAACAGGAAACTGAACCACTGTATCTTTGACTAACACACAACCCGTCCACCATATTGGCTCCAAACTGTTTGAGTTGAACAGTTATGACCACGTCAAAGGTTATGTGACCAATAGAAAAGTGATATATAACTTCATATGAGTGTTTTATAATAAACACAGGTATCCAATCAGGTCCACAAGTATTTTTGTAATTTTGCTCCTCTACATCACCATGATGGAGATCAAATGAAGCAAACAAATCTGTGCTTGTAGTGTAGACTTTCAGCTTTCATTCAAGGTTGTTTAACAAAAATATTGCATTAACCATTAAGGAATTGCAAGTACTTTCATACATAGTCCCTTCATTAGTCCATAAGTAATTGGACAAACTAACATTACTGTAAATACAAGGATTAAATAATCACTTTCACAGCCAGTTTTTTAATTAAGTCGGGGGATGGATACATGAACATTTCCAAGTCACTGAATATGTCTTGGACTTCATTAACATCAATCATTAAGAAATGCAAACAGTATGGTACTGTATGGTTAATCTGTCTGGAGTAGGCAGTTGTGCAAGAAGACTAAAAAGGGAAGCCACCGAGACACCGATGACAACTGTCAAGGAGTTATAGGCTTCTGTGGCTGTGAGTGGTGAAACTGTGCAATGTACAACATTTGACTATTTGCAAGTTGTTGGTGATATTTCATGTCTTCTTTTTTACTTAAAAAAAAGAAAGTCCTTCTCTGTTCCACTCCATCATGACCTGAAATGTACCTATTGCTACAATGGGTGATGAAGATCATAAACGGCCACAAAGCATCACAAGGGGTGACAAGGTTCAACTCATAAGCCTATGTAGCCGTATGATGGATCTATCCTACTCATCCATTCATTATTTTTTAAATCTAAATCTTTGATCACATTCAAGCTATTTGTAGCTGATATTATCACAGAATTCCATTTTTTTTTTAGTTTTGTACAGTTTGTCAGAGCTGCCTCAATTTCATTCTTTCTAATCCCAAACTTTCAAATTGTGTTTGCTTATTTGTCTTTTATGCCTTACTGAGGAAAGTATGAAGGTTGGCTGAAAGGTTTGTAGGTCAAGTATGATGGAGTGAGTCCAGATCAATAAGCTTAAGTTGTTAGCTCACACAAAGGCAGGCAGCATTCCAGCAAATGACAGACACATCTGAGATATTGCATAAGCTAATCAAAGTTACTTTTTCGATTGACCTAGCGCATCAATGTTCACCAGATTTTAGACAGTTTGTCATTGTTATATGCCTTTTTCATTTTGAGACATATAAGAGGATAGCATTTTTTTTTCATGTTACTGTCTACAAAATCTGGCTAGTATAGACAAACCAACCCACTCGCCCACTTGTCCACGTTATCAGCGCAGGGAATATTTGGGGTGTTGTATTTTCACATTACCCTCTCTGTAAATCCTTGGTAAAATTAATTTTCCTCTTCAGGCCTTTACAAGCGTTTAAAGCTACAGTGTGTACGATTTACTGCCATCTAGTGGTGAAGTTGCAGATTACATTATGCCACCACCAGTAACGATTTTGTTTCTTTGGCGATGGGCATTCATGCTCCTTTGCCTTCTCTTGTGAAAAGCAATATGTATGATCCTCCATTTCACAAAAATGAGGGTTCTCAAATTTCTTCGCCTGCACGAGCAACCAGTAGGTAGTGTATCAAGGAGCAAGAACTGCTTCCTCTTCTTTATCCTTCAGTCTTGTACCCACAGTGCAAAATGCGAAAGGCCGAGTAAGTATGTCCCTTTTGGGCTACATGTATCAACATGGTGCTGCAACATGGCGCCATCCATGAGGGGGCCCGCTCCCATGTAGATATGAAGGGCTCATTCTCAACTAATGAAAACAATTATTCGTTGTTGCTGGTTAATGAACAGATGATTATGAATGCTGTATTCCATTTCTCCTAATACACAGCCCTAAATCTTACACACTGTAGCTTTAAGACTACTATTTTGGCCATGTGGTACTTTTCGCTATGCATGATCCAGCACATAGGTGCCTGAGTGGAGAGGGCCATGGGGACAGCCATGCTTCACCTGGTTGTGGCAGATAGATGGGTTACTTTCAAGAGGTGGGGATGGACTGGCTATGTGCCTGGGTGGTCGCCATCCAAGACCCAAGGCGGCACCAGCGCATGCTCCCAGACTTGACTTGTAGCTTTAAGGAGAGCAAAGAAGTGCATTTGTCACTCATTGCTAACTCCGAGAGCTTATGGAAAAATATTGTATTCCACATATATAAGTGCACTATGGGTGCATTCTGAGCCTCTGGTCATTACCAAAAAAGCACCGTCACACCTTCTGGGCATTGTGCGCTTGACTGCACTTTGCACCTAAATTCCCAAAACTACAGCCTTTATTATTGTTTTCTTTGCTGCACACTCATACACTCACCCTCCAGTGTGCATTCAAGCACACATGTCCACTTTGGCCCTAGTTAGAGAAAAGTTTACCTCAACAGGAGCTGCCACTTCATTTTATGACACGCTGTCTCAGTCATGGATTAGAGCCGTACTGAGGCGTGTAAGCACATATTTTTCTCCCAGCTAGTTGGCATATTGTTACGTATTATAAGAGCCCGTGTCAAAACTGCAGAAAGGCCTCGAGCAGCCTCAAAGCGTGTGCATGTACGGGATCGTGTGTATGTGCATTTGCTGCTTGCAGACGCTCTCATTGCTAACAGCTCTCAGTGCTCATCTCTGTGCACGGCCTGTACTATTTCTGTGCAAGACAGTAATGACACTTAACTGAATGCTGGGTTGGTCCTTGTGACAAAGGTTAAATGCAATTAACGTGCATGGGGTTCATTATCTGGCAACAGGTGGCCATTAGGTTGTTGGTGTTATAGCTTTAGCAACATGCAGAAATTTAATACTAAAGAACACAAATGTGCTCACAGGAGTCCAAAATTCCACTGGTTGCCTTTGGAAACATGGGATCACATATGCACCTGGAAAATGAAACTGGAATGAACAGTTCAGCTGTTCTTACACCTGGCCGACTTTGGTGCCGTTTCACAACATAAGCTGAGATGCAACTTTTGATTTCCCAAATAAGCTCTTGCTTGGCCACGTTCAGCACAGAGTCCTCCAGTGCAGGTCAGAATGGCCCAGCTCCATCCTCAACTCTTGATATACTGCAAAAATTCAAAATCTTGCCAAGTATATTTGTCTAAACTCTTGTCAAAATGTATAATTACACTTAATAAAAGACAATCAGCTGCCAAGTAAAATTTCAGTAAGGTATAAAGACTTGTTACCTCTGCCAAGGAGGTCATGTTTTCACCAGTGTTTGTTACCAGGATAACTGAAAAAGTAATGAATAGAGTTCAATGAAATATGGCGAGCAAATAGACAATTTTCCAGCAACTAAGTGATTAAATTTTGGAGGTGATCTGGAATATATCCTGGAAGTGAGATCCAGAAGAATGTTTGGCACATAGCAACAGTTAACTCAAAAAGTTGTGAGAGCATGTTAATGAAATTTGGTGAGCAGATGGATAATGTCCTGGAAAATGAGGGATTTTACTTTGAAAATGATCCAGAACATATGTGGCCTAGGCAAAGGTATGCATTCTCTAAGTGCCTTCTAGCTTTTCAACAATGTATCTCATATCTTGAGTTGTTTTTCTTTTTCATTTTATTTATTTATTTATTTATTTGCATGGAAACAAGGTGTTTTTAACTTGCAACAACTAACAAACTCTGGCAATGGAACAAGTCAAAATTCAAGATATTTAAAGCTGCATTTTGTAGGATTTAGGGGTGTTTAATGAACAGATGGTTATAAATGCTGTATTCCATTTCTGCTAATAGTGTATTAGCACTATTAGCTAATAGTGCTAATACACTATTAGCACTATTAGCCTGCAACAACCAATCAATGTGTTTTCATAAGCTGTGAATGAACCCTTCATACAGTAGGCATGTGCCCTCTCATCGAGGGCCCCATGTTGCACCACCATATTGATACAGTAGCCCAAAAAATACAGACTTCGTCTGCCTTTCACATTTTGCATCGCGGCCGGAAGTCTGAAGAAAAAAAAGAAGAGGGATCAGTGGCTGCTCCCCTATACACTGTGTACTGGTTGCTAGTGCAGGTTAATAAGTTTGAGAACCCTCATTTTTGGGAAATGGAGGCTCATACATACTACTCATCACAAGAGAAGGCAAAGGAGCATGAATGCCCATCACCAAAGCGCCGAAAACATGAAAGGAAACAAAATCCGGACCGGTGATTGCACAATGCAATTTGCTACCTTACCACTATTTATTTATATATATATATATATATATCACTGAAATTTTACTTGCATCTAGTACTAAGTGTAATTAATTAGATAATGTGACTAGAAATTAGACAAATATACTTGATAAGAGTTTGAATGTTTGCAGTGAAGTTTTTTCAGTGCTTTATGTAAAAATTGGACATAGAGGTATATAGAGCCTGCGCTGGGCTACCTCTAGCCAAGCGCTAGGCAGAATTGAAGAAGGAGAACCAAATAAACACTCAGGAATTAAAAGCATTTTCTTGTCAAGTTCCACCAGAATCTCAGGATCACAACTAAGCAACTCGTGAAGCAGTTGGAGGCATCAGACAGAAATGTGATCTCGTCCACCTTTAAGATGACGCTCATCTCCATGACAGAAAATTCTGTCAGCTGTGAAGGAACCAGTTAGTCAAAAATCTACATTAAAAAGCGCAACAAAATTTTCAGTTGATCACCAGGACAACAGCTGAACCATTTTTTTTATTTAAATTTTAATGTCGACTCTGGAATAATGGCACTGCAAAAATAGCAATATGATGTCAGTCACACCCCAAAAGCAATTGTGCCACGTGTTATGCACTCACTGTCAACATATTGTGAAATAAAACGTTTTTAGCATTCACAGTTACTTGCTGAGTATCGGTGAGGTTGTCACTTTGTTCCTTCATTGTTTAACCCGCCACATATATCAACTATGTAAAGATTTGTTTGACATGTTTATTCAGTTGACTGAATCACATCCTAGGTCTATGATGCCATCGACCTAACACATCAACAACAAATAAGCAGCAACAAAATCAGATTTTGCAGATGCCATGAATGAGAACAAAAAACAGAAAAAAATATTGAATTTATTGAAAGGCCTCGCTGCTTCAGCTTGCTGTAAAACAAAGTACAGTGACATTGGCTTAATGATTGAAAATGTATTGAGCTTTGACAAAGATAGAGTTGTTGACTATGTTAATACATTTTTTTAAACCACCATTGCCTCATCTCTTGTGGAGAATTTACCTGATTGTACTGGTTGTTGTGTAGCATATAAATCAATTCTATCATGCTAAAGGTGCAGTAAATGACATGTTTGGTCTGTTGTAACAGATGATCAGGTGTATAAATATTTATCCAACATAAGAGCAGACAAGGCAACCGGGTTGGACAACCTCCCTGCAAAATTCGTAAAGGACAGTTCAACAGTTATTGCCATACCGATTGCACATATGGTAAACCTGATTTTAGGTCTTCATACTCTAAAGATACATTCTCAGTGCATTTAATGGATCGTATTGAATCTGAATGTGATAAAGTAAACTATACAGGTATGGTTATGATAGATCTGCAGAAAGCCTTAGACAGTGTAAATCAACATTGTTTTACCTAAATTAAAATCAGTAGGCTTAAATGTTCAGTTAAATGGTTTGAATCTTATCTTTCTGGGAGGATGCAGGTTGTAGAAACTGATTGTTCATTGTCCAGTGCAAAGACTGTATCATGTGGGATTCTGCAGCGGGCCATACTCGGGGCCCCTTCTGTTTCTGATATATGTGAATGACATGAAAGCTGCAGTGGGGTGTAAACTTCTACTGTATGCAGATGACTCAACTATGATGGTGTCGGGGAAGACTCTATCAGCAATAGAGAGGATTTAAACTGTGGAACTGGAATCTGTTCATGAATGGTTGACTCAGAACAGATTATTGTAACGCCTTGGTAAAACGGAGTCAATTTTCTTTGCAAAAAAAAAAGTTAAATAAGTTGGACTCCATCAAAATTAAATATGGTGAATATGTCTGACTCAAAATCAGAAGTACCGGTAACTTATTTGGGTCTAAACATAGACGTCGTTAGGCCTATTTTGGGGGGGAGCTGAAGCCCCCCTAAAATATTCCTAAGCCCCCCTAACAATAATTATACTAATGATAATAATAATAATAATAATAATAATAATAATTTTGATTTTTTTTTTAAGGAAATCATTGCAGGCATGCACTTAATATAAAAAAAGCAGGACTATGAGTTGAAATAAATAATAATACAAGTTCTTATTATTTGATTAAAATTATCGTTCTGGTTATTTCCCCTGCTATACTAGCCAGGCGGGCAGGCACTAGGACCTAGGGGTAAGCTAGGGGTCATAGCTTATAGCGTTACTTTCCTACACTGTCTGCAGAGTTTAAGCAGAAGAAGAAGGATTAATGCGCAGTGAATGATACAAAGAGTGAAACTGTAAGTCGGTGTTAATGACTGTTTTTGCTTAACTTTAGCTACGTTTACTTAAGGGGCTATCTCACATTAATGAAGCCTCTCAGCTGTGGAGCTGTCAGTGTGACTTTCCCTGCCAGGGGCGGATGTAGGTACTTGATAGGGGGGGTCTGGGTGCCAGCCCCTGAAAATTTTGAAATTAAAAGGTACATTTTCATGCAATCTGAGGCAGTTCAAGCATGTATTTGGACATTTGGAACAGGTAATTTTTATAGATTTATTTACAAGGGAAATCATCCAAGTTGCCCAAACAGTGCCTGTCCTCATTTAGCAGAATAAAGCTTTCTTTGAGAAACATTCATACTTCATTTGTTCTGCGTTGTCAAATTTCACTAGGACCTTGAACTAAACGAACAGTGACTAAACTAATTAAGGAATGCACCACAGCATTATGTTACCTTCTGTTCAATGTATAGATCATCTTCAGACACACAGAGAAATATCAGCGGAAGGCAGAAATAAACTCTTTATTTGGAAAGACAGCATGAAAGAAGAAAGAGGTGAGTTATGAAACGATATATTTTTAGATATTATAGACCATATTTAAATTTTACTAAATGTTGATGGATATGTTTTGTAACATTCTTTCCATGAACTCACCCAACATGTAAACTTTTAAATAATACAACTCATAAACTCGTTAAGACTTTTTTTTTTTTTTTTTTTTTTTTTTAAA
>OMMV01225596.1:0-13515 GCA_900302635.1 Chatrabus melanurus | reverse complement strand
TATCAGTCTGATGAAGCCACTTGGATGAGTGGCGAAACGTTTCCCAGCAAAACAAGAAGTCCAGTTGACCCGACTAAACTTCAGCAAGAAACAGCTTTAAAACTTTTATAATTCTGAAATCCCATCAGACATAGTTCAGGTTCACTGTGCCTGGAGAGGTTCCCATGGGCAAACATTCACCTACATTTCATCTGGATCTCCTCATTCTTCTGGATCTGTTGATATGAAAAAAGGTTTTAGCAGGGGCTGTGCGCATACCGCGTTCCTGTGAGATAACTCATAGTGCTAGAGACTTTTAACAAACACCATTGTGTTCCTGAGACAATGCCAATTCATTAAAGATCCAGAAGAAAACTGCCATTATGGAAATATCGTTTTTCATGCATAACTTCCAAACGGACCATGATATTAATGTGATTCCAAGAACTCTTGCTAGGTTTTCAGGGTCACGGAATCCAAATATAAATGTTTAAAAAATATAGGACTACTTTGCCTTGTGGAATTCTATAGTAGGACACATAGTGTGGGACCTTAGGGTGTGGCGGAGGTTTGCACTCTCCGAGTGCTTCTAGTTCATCTTTTACTTTTTAAACAAAACTTAAGACCTCTGCAGATGTGTGTTTAGATGGAGGTATTTAAATGACTCCATTACTTCTCACTTATATTTACAGTTTTTTCTATTATGCAAATTTTGTGATTTATGGAAAACATGATAAACCTTATTAAAAATCAACAGAAATCTGGGTAGTCTTGTAACATTCTGCCAGCCGTGTGTGTTGGTTAACCAGGTGTGCAGTTGTGTTAGTAGGCTGGATTATTTTTTAAAGTTTTTTTCCCCCTCTATGCCATTGTTGAATTTTATTCACATTAATTGTTATATGAATTCACAGAAGAAAACAACAATGAAAAGTGGATCACAATGATGAGGAAAAACAAAACTTGTATTCTATGTGATATGACCTATTTTATGAGGACTGTGTGAGTCATTAAAAGAAGTAAGCAAAGGCTTTTTTGACCTGGACCCACAGTACTAACAAGGTCCTTGCAACATAATCTCATGATATATTTCATATGATAGCGTACTAAAAGTTAAGCGCAATAATTCCGTTTATATTTGTATAAATTTCTACGTGCAATGCTGTCATATACCAGGAAACGGTGACCCCTTTGCAGGAAAGATAGCATACTCTGGATTATGTAAAAGATGTCATTTATTAGGAGCAAAGGGATGGTCAAAGTCTGGGCACAGGTCGGTACAGTCAATGAAGCAATGGTATTCAGTTCACACGACAAATTCAGTCCAGAGAGAAGATCCAGGGTCTGTACACAGCAAGAAGTCCAAGGGCACAATTAAGTTATCAGTACAAAAATGGCGGGCACAATCAGTCATCAAAAAAACGAAGCACAGGGTCAGAATCCTGGAAGACAAAGCCTACATTATGAGAATGTAAGTTTGGAAGCAACGACTTATGATCTGGCGACGAGTGAGAGCAAGCTCACTGCTTTTAAAGTTGCCAGAAGAACTCAGATTCCCTGCAATGGGTTACTGATGAAATCATCACAGGTGTGCACACCTAAACAACACCGAAACCAAAAATAACCAGGGAATGTGAACACAGCACAAACACGGAAGTAACACTAAAGAATGTGGGCCAAAAGCCCGAGAAAATAATAATGGAAACTGTAACCCTATAATGTGTATGGAGAGGGAAACTGTTTGGATGTGCTGTAGAACGCACTGGGAGAGAAACCATAAGAGTGCGCCAGAGAAATAAACTAATATTAAAAGAAAAGGATATGAGTGATTATGCTCATACCAAACAGAAAATATGGAAACCAATTTTAAAAAAAAACCTTCGACCCACAAGGACGTGCACACGCACGTGCAATATGACAAATATGCAGTTTGCATTTAGCATTCGCATTTCATATTTAGCATCTAGAAACGCGCATTAAGGTTAGATTTAGGGTTAGAATAATAATAAGTATAAAATGAATTTCTGCCTTTTTTTTCAGATAATCCACCTTCTTGTTATCGCTGACATCATCACAGCCTCCTGGCTGAAGAATATGTGGGATATGTATGAATTTGTTTGAAAAATACATAGGAAAATCTGAATTTTTGTGCATTACTTTTTCATATGTTTTACTATGAATTTTTCGTGAGGATAGGCTGATCCTTGTGTTTTATTGGACCACCATCTGGGAGCTTGCTTGAATTGCACCAAAGGCAGCAATCACTCACCATTTTTAAATTGGCAGCTTAATTCCAGCTCCTATAGCCTATGTATATTAATAGTGTTATTATTTCCCTACAGCGCTCTCATTTGGGTGAAATTACATCTGAAACATCAATTTCTCTGTTTGGTTCATTTCTACTTCCAGCTCCTGTGCCCTCTGTAGGAATGAAGGTATAGCACTGTGTTGGTGTTACAATTTGTGAACTTTAGTAGCACTTATTGATTATATGAGGTGCCATGTTTGTGACCTCAGGGTAGGTGGTTCAGTCCCCGGACTGGATGGATAAATCAGGGTTCGATGCCTTTGAGCAAACTCTTTGATCCCCAACTGCTCAGTGGCCAGCAGATCAGATTGTGGTTGTGCCGTCAGATTTCAGACGTGCTTGAACATGGCAGGACCTGGAAAAGAGAGCGTTGCTCTCTGCCCAATACATAAAGGTTAAAAAATATGAATTAGATCTGATTCCACTGTGGAAAATATTATGTATATTAAATGAAGGGTGGACTACATCTTGTGTCAAAGCATATTGTTAGGTGTTGCGTCATTACAACCTTGTTTGTCCTTTTCTATGCAATCACAAAGCATCGTCCCCCTCTTCTGAGTATGCAGATCTAAACAGAGCAAGATGTGCAGCAGCAGCAGCAGCAGTACTTCAGGAGGCGCTAAAGCAAGTAAAAGGCAATAAAACAGCCAAGAGACCTCGGTGAAACAAATGGTGCATAGCTTTGAAAAATGGTTTTGAAGGGGAACAGAGCAGTTGTGGGGAAAATGGTAATTACTAAGTGAGTAACTACAAAGTAAGCATATGAGCTGCAGATTGTAAAAGGATTTCAGATGAGTATCACAGACAAGAATAATAGATAACAGAGGGTGTAAATCCAGAAGCACAGCATTAATGATGCACCGGGGCTGCATTGTGAAGACGGAGGGAAACGAGTGTTGCCTCTCTTCCAGGTGTAATGGCTATATTGGTCGTCTAACAGCCTCATTAAGCTGGGATCAAACTGCAGTGCACAGACCAGCAGCATGGAAACCGGGTGTGAGCGAGAACAGGATACTCCAAGATGTTCTTGCGAGCAGCACGTCTAAAGTCGCCCACATCGCTAATTGTCGACTGAACACACCGGCATCTCCAGGTTCAGCTGCATCGCTGAACTACAGATAGCGTCGGTGCCCTTGGCGAGCCTCCCTGAGATTGTGTGTGTGTGTGTGTGTGGGTTTTTTTTCTGATCAATTAAGAATCTGACACCATGACCTTGGAATGAAGAGACAAGAAAGAAACTGAGAAAGAAAAGGAACGGTTTATACAGCACAAAGTAAGATTTTTCTTATTTATTTGCCCTCACTTTAACCTCTACAAAAAAAAACCCCTCCTCATAAGTCATATTTGCATAAAAAAATTCTCTACAGCAGAGCCTCCAATTTATAAATCTTTTAATGAATTTCAGGCTGCAGGTGATTATTTCTGTTACTGATTCAAGTGGGGATTATTTTTATGATTATAACTATAAAATATTAGAAAGGTCAGTAGCTGACCTTCGCTCCTGAAGTGCCTCGGGGTGACTTATGTTGTAATTTGGTGCTGTATAAATAAATGAATTGAAATTGAATTGAAAATAGTGGAAAAAAAGGCTATTAAAATTTCACAAGGGAGGCATCTCCACAAAATTATACATTATTCATAACCTCTGCCAAAGATGAGAGGAGACCAGAGGTTATGTGATCACCTCTGTGTGTCTGAAGGCAGGATATCTCAAAAAGGAAAACCTCTTCAAATCAACTAACACTGCATTTAAACTGATTTATAACCAACTAGGTATTACAACTCCAAACTGATAAAATTTGGGACAGTATGGAAAATGTAAAAACAACAACAAACGCACAACAAAAACAATGCAGTGATTCTTGCATTGACTTCTATTTCATTGCACACATATGACCCCAATATATCAACTTCATTTATTTTCTTAATATACATCGATTCCTGCATTTTTGGCCTGCAAAACATTCCAAAAAACATTAAGACGGGGGCAATTTAGGACTAGTAATGAGGTAAAACAAATTATGGCATGATATTGCTGATATGTGATGTCAGCAGTCTGGCAGAATATGGCAGAAAAGCGCAGGCGAGGTGCAGAACAAAAACACTTCAGCCCACTCTTTACATTAAAAAAAAAAAAAAAAAAAAAACGCACACACAATTTGTTTCTAAACAGCTGATAAAAGCAGTCACCCTCACCAGAAATATATAGTCTGTCTAATTTGCTTTCATAAATAAGCTTTGTCGTCTCTAGTGTGACAGAGTTTGTGTGACATGTCGGCAAATGCGAGCTGCTTCTTCCGTTGTGATGACATTTCATTCTGAGTGTGTCCTACGACTCTGTGTTATATGATTTTGCCAAAACAAACCCATGAAGGGCAATTCTGGGGTTGACTGTCATTCACATATCAAAAAAACCACCTCTGAGTCACCTCTGATGAAACAAATGGACAAACAAAACAACTCAAATTATAGTATGACGGAGTATCTTAAACAGTTTAACCCTCATCAGTATATTTTTTTTGGTATATTTTCTGAACAGTTACACTTATTCAGCTGAAATTTTATCTCATTGTCACCTCTACAGTTGTCTTAAATTTCACTTATTTTGATCCACTTTGATTAAATACTGTGGGCTCCTTAATAATTTTTCTTATGGGGTCCGCTTGGACCCCAGTTTGATATAATGGTATCTGGTTGGACTCCATAGCAAAATTTTGAGCTTTGTGTCAATTTTTCATAACTACTGAACTGTCAGAGCTGTTTTTACTCAGGATATTTGCATCAGAGTGACTGCAGGGAGTCAGGGTAGATATTAGATTTTTGTACTGAAGAGTCGTGTTCGAAAAAGCGAAGAAAATTCTCAGAAGTCTTTCAAAATGAAATGTGGCTTATCAGCCAGATACTCAAAGTCCCTTTTCAAAATAGTTGCAAAGTGACCCTATCTAGTTATGTTACAGATATCTGCAAGACTGGCATGAATAAAAACATGTTAACAGTATTAAAGATGAAGTAGTTCTGGTGGGGACCGCAGGTGGACAGATTAGTAAGTTTCACCACGTGTACTGATGAGGGTTAACTCAGTTTATCCTTTGTGTCATAAAGGTTAAAATGACATTAGCCATAACTAAACTAAAGAAAACTGAAAGCTTCCACAAAACTAAAATTTAAAAAAAGAATAAGGTTTGTGTAATGTCGTAATAAAGCAACCTGTGCAGCAAACGTACGAATGAATTTCAGTTGTAATGAATTCTCAGTGAAAGCTCATTAAATAATTTTTGTTCAGTTTTTAAAGTGTTGAACTTGTGGAGACATTCACTTGTCTTGGCAGTGACATTCATGTCTCTGGGTCCTCGGCCTTTGAGATACAGAGCCACGTAGGAAGAGCTTATGGACTCATGAGGTCGCTGGACAGAGGTGTTTGGCGATGCAGATATCTTTGCCTGAGAACGAAGGTCCAAGTCTTTAGGGTCCTGGTACTTCCTGTCTTACTGTATGGTTGTGAGACTTGGACGCTAACCAGTGACCTAGGGCGACGACTGGACGTCTTTGGTACTAGGTCTCTTCCGAGGATCCTTGGGTGCTGCTGGAATGAAATTGCATCAAACGAGCGCTTACTCAGAGAGACTAAGATGAGGAGTATCACTTGCATTGTGAGGGAGCGTCAACTTCGACATTGTGGCCATGTGGCGCATTTCTCTGTGCCCGAGTGCTGAGGACCCCAGCAGCTGGAGAAGTCCAAGGACACGCCCACGCTTCACCTGGCTGCAGCAGATAGATGGTGAATTAAGCGCGGCACCCTTGCATGCTTGCAGACTTGACTCGTTTTAAATGCCACGTTTTGAAATTTGGAGCCAACAATAATAAATAAAATAGATTTAAAACCAATGAATTTAGAGAGGAGGCGTACAAAACAGCAGCTGTTAAAGATCAAAGAAACAATATTTATGGGGTATTTTTGGTTCCAAACTTTAAGACGCCTCATGACCTGTATTAGCTTGCTGAAAAAGTGTAATATGACCCATTTAAATATATTGAACTTTTCATTTGTTTGACAGACAAAATATGCAATTTAAATGTATTTTCTTGGTCTTTTAGAAATTGAAATTGGCATTTTTTTCAGTTCAATTTGTAGAGTAAACTATGAACTGGTTCTCCCTCAAAGTCATTAATCAACACTTAAAATAATCATAACTTGTTCTGATAATAGTGTAATCAATAAGACCCAGACCAAAGATGAGAAGTTTTCACTTCAGTCGTCCTTAAGGCTTCAAGGAAAACAGTTGTAAAGAGAAAGTACTTCATGACTTAATTGACTAAGAGTAATAACCAGTCTCAGCAGGCCCCTGTCCAAAAATTATTCCTATATTTGATTACAGGGCAGGAGATTTAGGAGAAGCTTCTTGGGAGAAGTAGGTGTCGAGCTTTTTTTTTTTTTTTTTTTTTTTTTTTTTTTTGCATCAGATGAGTCAGGCTTTCTTAAAAATAGGAACAACATTAATTAATTAAAAGACAGTCGAGTGCAGAGTGACATTATAGTAAGTGGATGATTGTAGTTTGGAAAAGGTCAGCAGCAATATCAGAGCAGAAATGAATTTCAGCAGTTTGTGCAGAGAAAAGGAGGACATTAAAGCAGAGCTGGGTTAGATGACACGAGAATCACTGCTGGGTTTTTGGCAGAGCGGGCTTGGCATGTCATCAAACTGCTTGTCAAAGAAGAAGATGATATGAGCCGCTTTCTGGCAGGTGTTAAAAAAAAAAAATTCCTCCAAGACACCGAATAGGCAAGGCATATTTGGATGAAAGGGTTATAGGTCAAAGGATTTTAACAGGGGAAATACGGGAAACGTGGAAACTGAAAGAAAGAAGCTACAAATTTCACCGTTTGGTGCTGGTCAGATTACGAGATGGTTTCAGGGGGGAAATGACTGATTTCTGCTTCAGCACACAGAAAATTTAACCCTCGAAACCCTTGAAATTCTGTCTCCACAGACAGAACAGACATATGTAGAATAATCATCTGAATAAAGAAGCCCCAAGTCCAACAAGATATCTTAATAAACACAGCCAGATTGACATGCCATGCCATGTCTCTCTCTCTCTTGGAAACTCGAGCGGAAATTCAATGTTCCGATTTGTCCGACTTGATGTCATAAGAACTACAATCATGGCGTCCACCCTCACCACTCTTGAAACAGTAATATTACAGGTGCCATTTATTAGTTTTAACAAATTATTTACTTTGGTCTGTGATAAGTTTTCATTATTTATATATGAGTGAGGTTGCCAGTGGGGACTTTTTGCAGCGACGTCTGCAATAATTGATATTGTCATTGAGTCCAACTCATGACCCCCTGGTGTCAGCTGGGTGAGACGAATGAAGCCCGGATCAGTTAAGCAGAGGTAAGGATAACAGGCTAAATTTGGTGTTGGATTAACACATATTTTTGTGGACTGCGTGGTGATTGGGTGCAGGTATTAAAACAAATGACCAGCATATATCAGTGGACCTAATGTCCCCAGGCTACCAACTAATTAATGCTAACCTGATGCTAACTGTGCTAACATATAAATTAAGTAAGACTAAAGTTTCAATAAACGGAAATACTGTAGCGTCCACTTCTTTGATGGTCCGTTAGCACATGTTATTTGTAAGAAGACGGTTGAGTCCACAGCAGGTGGTAGTCTCTGCTTCCGGGGCCCTAACCGGGGCACACAGCTGTCACTCAAAGTGACCACGCCCCTAATTATTCATAACTTCACAGCTTAAAATAGTTTAAACTGATGAGTTATAACCCCCCCCCCCGCATACAGTTGTCATGAACGGAGAAACTAGCTAAAGATACCAAAATCATTTTTGTACCAGGCTGTAACCATGTTTATTTCTGCTATAAAGTTGAGCATTTTAACATGGGCTTCTATGGGGAGTGACTTGCTCTTAAAGCAAGCCTCAAGCGGCCATTCAAGGTCCTGCAAGATTTGTCACTTCCATGTTGGCTTCATTTTTCAGTGCTGGAGGCTGGGGCTTTGTAACACCAGGTAGTTGGGAAGTGTCATTTCAATTTGGCCCCCAGTAGGAGAAAAAAAAATAATTTTTTTTTCTTTGCTGAATTTCCACGCTGGTTTGGTAGGTGTGTTAACTACAGCAGCATCAGCTGGGAAAGTCAACACATAACATATAGGTGACCGAGGAGAGTCACGGCCACAACACAGACACATGCATGAATGACAAAAGACAGACGGAAGCTCAGGAGACGTGGGGAAAATTGAAACAGCCAACAAACAAAGAGAATCACTTACAGCACAGCCAGAACCATAATTTGCATAATTTGCATTTGTGACGTTAGATGTGTGAGGATGAAGATTAGCTTTGCATCCTCAGAAGAAGTCGCTATGCTACTGAGCTTCCAGCCCTGCCCATTCCATCACACCATGTGGAAAAAACTCAATGTAAAATATCTTACATACTGTACATAAGGCACTTTTGGTCAGCAATGACTAAAAGTTACAGTGTTTACCAAGAGCTCTGAAAATGCAGTTTTATGCTTGCTTATGTTTTTTTCTCTCACTGCTGCAGAATATATGGAACATTAGTCCCCATTTTGTGTAATTCTCATGTTCCATTGTTCTCCACCTCACCTTCATTACTGCACACAATCGGTGTACCCAATAAGAAAATGCTCCTTTGCTGTTCGTCTTACGTCCGGCGCGTCCTGTGAGATATGATCCACAAGGCTATTTCGCTGCTGATTATAACCATTAACATGCACTCTGTCTTTAAATAGGCGGGTGCGCTGCCCTCTGCCTTAAAACATTCATCAGGAAATTTGATTTACTGGGTGCTATCTCAAAAACCAAGGAGCTGCTGTTTTTAATGTGGTCATTTAAAATGGGACATTTTCCAAATTGCTTTGCAATCAATGCAAATAGAACATTTTAATCACCTCAGCCTTCCACTCTTCTCGAATGGTTCACTTCTGCAAGAGACGCACGCACAATTTGACAGTGTAGCATCTCGTCTATTTGTGCATTTAACCTTCATATTGTGTTCGGGTCAAAATGGCCTGTTTTTGAGTTTTAGCAACAGAAAAAGATTGTAAACTAATTGTTTTTAAAACCTGAACCGCCATGGCCTTGGTTCATTTCCAATGAAGAAGATGAAAATAAATAAAATACATTTTACTGAGCAGCCACTCCTTATCACACCTACACATTTATGTCCCTGATCTGGTCTTAATGTCAGTTTGATTATGGGTGAAAACAGACGAGTCATAAAAAACATGAAGCAAAAAGGTGGATTCATCTCTTGAAACACGTGTGTCTGTATATTGTCACATATAAAGTCCTCTATAGGTCCTGAGGTCCATTGGTACCGGTGCTTATCCCCGGACTGTGTAGTACGAAGCGGATGAGAGACTACGGCTCCCCATGAAAGGGACACCTGTCCATCACAGGTTTCTTCTCCAGCCAAGGCCGGGACAAAATTTACAAGCTGTGGATTGGGACGACACAGATGAAGTGTCTTGTCCAAGGACACAGATAGGTGGCGTGACTGAGAATTGAACCCAGGTCTACATATTGGTAGTCCAACTCCTAATCCTTATTAGCTACATGCTCATGTAAACCACATGTTTTTCACTCAATTTGACACACACTGTATTTCATAAATGTTTTAAAAAGGCAGCCCAGTATGTAACAGACTCATTTCTTCCAAAGAAATTAGTGTGCTTAATTTATTCCCTTACATCTGTTCCATAAGAACTGTCTGACTGTATTTACCTCACAGTTTCTGTGTTAATAATGAACACATACAGAGCGCTGCTGCCATAAGGTTGCAACCTTTTTGTATTATGAGGAACGGGTCCTGTCTGCGTCTGCTTTCCCAACCACTTTACCATCTGTATTGTGGGAGACTGCGAAATATTATTTGGATTCTTATAAATACTTTCCAGTCTCTTGCATTGTACACTTCTCACGTGTACAGGGTGCAAAGGGTAAAAACACCCCTCTTCAATGCTCTTCAATGCTTGAAGAGGAAGACACTAATAGTGAGATGGAAGATGAGGAGGTTTCAGAATATGAAGACATCATATTTTTAAGAAGAAAGTGAATTTGAAGATGACCATGACCAAGAACAGGTCTCACAGCCAGCTACTGCAAGAGCTGCACAGCCAAGTTATGCAAGAGCTCCACGGCCAGAGCACCACGGCCTGCTGCTGCAAGAGCACCACGGCCATGTCTTTGCAAAATTGCTGTATATTATCAAGACTCCTCGGGTTTAATGACAGAAAAAAAAGATCTGCAGTATGTACGACAAATAAGTTGGCCACAACCCGCACTGTATGGGAGAAGTGAGTAGAATAACTTCTTCTTCTGTACAACCCAGGATCTGTAACTGTGGATTAACAGTTAGTAGGATTTAGAGGCCATTGACTTTTCCAGCAGTATACGCCATCCAAGCTAATAAGGCACGGCACTAAAATCTGTGCTGCCTGTGATGCTGCATCATTCTTTGTATTGGGATGGGATTGATTCTGCCTACTGGTCCAATTCTTTTTCGATTCCCTTATCAATTCCTGATCAATATTCTGTTTGGAAAAATGAAGGCCTGCAGAGGTGTCCAGTGTTGATGCAGCTGTTTTCCTGGTTGCTAGGTGCAGAGTTTGACGTCATGACATTACAGCAATAGTTAAAACAGTGAGCAAAAAATAAACCAGAGTTGCCACCTCAGATCCTAACTGTGAAGAACAGACCACTCAAGTCTTGAGTTTATCTTACGTACCTGTAAAAAGAAGAAACATGTGGTTCTCATGACACAATCTACATAAGGATGGAAGAATCAATGGCTGAGAGGACCATAAACCAGCGAACAGTCTGGTTTATAATGCCACAAAAGAAGGAGCAGACAATCTGGTTAAGCTGCTATCCTGCTACAGCTGCCAAAGAAAAACCTTGCAGTGGCCACTTGTCATCTTCTACCACATACTGGACACCGCTGTGTACAATGATTTTGAGGTCTGGACAGCATTGCACCCAGAAAAGGTGAATCTAGTGAAATTAGGAAAGGCAGTGGTGACACCTTTTATTCAGAGAAGACAACATGTTCCAATCATCCCAACATCTGCAGCCATGATGAGAAGAATTCTGGAGGAGGCTCCTGCTGACCCACCTGCACAACCACCACCTCCTGTCACTAAAGCCCCACTCTCAGTTTCACAGGTATACATCCCAGAAGGTCACCGTTTGAACCCTTGTCCATATCTTTGAAAACCTTAGAGGGTTCAGGAGGGTGTCAGTGCCGAAGAAAGATATTATTTCCTTTTTTTAAACATGGTGGGATTTTCAAGTTGTTTGAAATTTCCTTTTTTCTGTCGAGAACAACGACATACTTTGGAAGTCCCTTGCATTTCAGCAGAGCCCGTAACGTCGTCATATATGGCGTGACATCACCAAGGGGTCTTTGAGAAGCGCCAACATTATGCTAAAGTCATACTCCGGGTGTGCTACGGTTGTTTTTGCGTGTCACATGGTACTAGCCGGCACGTTACATCATCAAACCACAAGCTAGATCACGTTAGTGGACAACTGTGATATTCACATTCCGGTTTGTCACGGTTACAGACCATCACATTCCGGGATGCATATCCATGAAAGTGAGAACAGGGCTGAAGTCAGTTTTGTGTGTGTGTCTGGCATTTCTTGCTATGTGTATGTGTGTGTATTCTGCCTGGGCCTGATGTAGCTGTGTTTCTGTATGTTTGTGCACATGCATGTGCATGTTAGAGTACTGTAAGAGGCGGTGGAAAAAATTTGACCGAATGAACTCTATCCATCCTTCCAGGATGGAGCAAATTGCAAAAAGAGAAAGCGCTGACAAGTATGTGGACCCATAGAAATACACAAAGACCCAGACGACATATTTGTGTGAAGCATACACTTAACCAGCCTCTACAAACCACATGAGGAGGAGAATTTGTCAGTTTGAAAACGGTCACATCTGACTTTTATGGGGTTGCAGTTCCAAATAAATTTCTGCGGTTTTGAAATTCTTATTTCTGTTTTGCTCAAAGTAAACAAGGCGGTGCCGTGGAATTCTTCAAACTGAATTTTTACATGAATAACAATTTTCATTCATTCATTTTCTGAACCCGCTTATACCAGTTAAGGGTCACGGGTGGGGGGGGTTGAAGCCTGTCCCAGCAGTCATTGGGCGAGAGGTGGGGTTCACCCTGGACAAGCTGCCAGTCCATCGCACAGCCGACACGTATTCATTCACACCTACAGTTAATTTAGAGTCACCAGTCCACCTAACCTGTCTTTGGAAGTGGGAGGAAGCCGGAGCACCCGGAGGGAACCCACGCAAACATGGGGAGAACATGCAAACTCCACACAGAAAGGACCAGTTCGGATTTGAACCTGGGACCTTCTCCCTGTGAGGCAACAGTGCTAACCACTAATCCACCGTGCCGCCCCTGTTAGAATCACGTTAAAGAAAATATATGTTGTGTATTTTTCAATGAAGTTGCCTTACTTAATTGGAAATACCACTCTTTACGTACCTGGGTCAGTTTGAACCGGGAACGCAGCCAATGCGACTGAACTCCAAACAAAGGTTAAAGGAAGAGTCCGACCTTTAGCAGGGCGCTATTTTCAGGCCCATTACTGAAGTAGTTTTGTATCTGAGCTGTGATAATGAAATTCTGCATTCTCACATTTATCCAAAGAGACTGATTAACAAAGTACAGTTCTGCTGATTTTTTTTCTCCTCCATTTTCAGTTTTTAATCAAGGCATGTTTTTCAGATCTGTCTCATAATAAGAGCCAGTATGGGGCGGTAATCAGTAGGGGAAAAAAAAAAGAAAAAAAAGATTCAGTTTAACAAATTGATGTTATGGACTCATGACCGCTATAGTTGATGAAGGCAGAATAATCTGCACAGGACGCATGAGGGCACAAGGACGATTAAAGTGGTTGGTGTCAATCTGATTATTCATTCAACCATGAATTAAATTACCTGCAAAAACCATCAGATGTACATGCAGAACAAAACAGAGAAACGTGAAATTATATGCTCTAAATATACAATCTTAAAAGGTCTTTCTTTTACAAACAACTGAAAGTACAGTGAGATGACACACAGCTTGTTTGACAAATTATTTATTTTGTAGAAACGTGTATTTTTTTTTCTTTTGTGCATTGTGCTGCATTGTTCATGCAAGCATGCATTTCTCTCT
>OMMV01225595.1:0-19084 GCA_900302635.1 Chatrabus melanurus | reverse complement strand
GCTGCGAGCCTCTGGACCTCCTCCCTGTATGCTGTCTCATCGCCGCCAGAGATGAGGCCCACCACTGTTGTGTCGTCTGCGAATTTAACAATGATGTTAGAGTGGTGGAGAGGGGCACAGTCGAGTCGTATGTATATAAGGCATACAGGAAGGGGCTCAACACACAGCCCTGAGGCGAGCCCGTGCTCAGTGTCCGCGTGGTGGATGTTAGGGTGCCAAGCCTCACTGTCTGTGGCCGGTCTGTCAGGAAGCTGTTTATCCAGTCACAGGTGAGGGGTGGGAATCTCAGGTCAGTCAGCTTCTGGAAGAAGATGTTCGGCCGAATGGTGTTGAATGCCGAACTAAAATCAACGAACAGCATCCTGACATAGTTCCCCAACCCCTCTGTGTGCCTCGCAGCAGTGTGGAGGACGGTGGCTATGGCGTCTGCTGTTGACCTATTTGCCTTATAGGCAAACTGGTGCTGGTCGAAGTTCTGGGGGAGGTAGGACTTGAAGTGGGGAAGGACGAGCCTCTCAAAGCACTTCATGACCACTGAGGTCATGAAGTCATATTCACATCTTTATGTTTACAAGGCTTAGACTGACTGCATAAACTTAAAAATATGAGTGCAATTTTTTTAAATCAATTTTAGTATTGAATTAATTAAGGTATTCTTTTGTAATGTATAGTATCAAGATGAATATACTTCCTGTGTTATTGTGCACTGTTAATGAATGACTGCAATTTTTAAAATTACCGATCAAAACGCTGATGAAAATTAAAGGTTGTATTCAATTAGTAATCTCATACAGCATGTAAATTATGAAACAAATATTACTCATGAGGTAAACTATTAAATTAGTGGAAGTGAATTAAATCAATGTGGGTTTTGCATATTTTTGCTCAACTGAATAGTCACGACTAAAAACCTTGTGAGCAGAATATAAATATGATGCATGTTTAGCTGCTATCAGATCCATGAAATGTCAAAAATGCATTATGGAATTCAAGACAATATCCACATTTAAATATGACAGCAAAACATCTGTCCAGTGAGCTGTGTCAGTTCCACTCAAGACCACATGATGGCAGTGATGCACTCTGTTGTTGACTGCTGTGCAGCACTTAGCAGCAAAGAAGAAATGTGCGGACATAATTTTGAAGATGTGTCAGTGTGGATGCACTTTCTGGTAGCTTCAGACTGTGCCGTATTAAGTTGAACATGGTCTTCTGGCGGGAGATTAAAGTAAAGCCTTAAAAGTACTAGAAAAATGCTGTCTTACCCCTGAAACACTCCAGGTGCAGATCTGTGACATTGCATAAGTGACATGTTTTATTCCCCGTTCTCTACACGTTACAAAGTTTCAAGGTGGAGTAGCATAGAGAAGCATTTTTTTTAAAAAGATGATGTAAAATTTCAGCTACAGTTTGCCAGAAGGCACATGGGAGACTCAAGCCTTGATTTTTTTTCTGCCATAGAAACCTATTACTCATACTAAGAATTGTCATGGGTGTCTTGCTGGGTTACATCAATCGTCTCCTTCTTGCATGGTCACTCAGTTTTTGAGACCTGCCCACTCTAGACAGATTTACTATACAGTACCATGCTATTTGTATTTCTTAAAGGTTCTATAAATGGCATTTTAAACATTAATATAGCAGCCAACAACTACTGCAGGGGTCACCAACTCCGGTCCTCGAGGGCACCTGTCCTGCATGTTTTCCATGTCTTCCTGCTGCTTAAGTCTGGTGTTTCCTAGCTCTTGACTGCCTGAGCACACCTGACAGTTATTTAGCAATCGGTGGTGGAGTTGCATCAGGAAGGGCATCCGGCGTAAAACTTGTGCCAAATCTACATGCAGATCCATGTGGGATCTGCTGTGGCGACCCCGAGTTTCAATTGGGAGAAGCCAAAAGTAGATTATTTGGTGCAGGGGGAGTTGGAAAAGATGCAGGACAGGTGCCCTCAAGGACCGTAGTTGGTGACCTCTGAACTACTGTATCTTCTACATAAAGATGCAGTGGTGTAATGGTGTCCTTCAAAAGGAATGAAGCAACACTCACTCTGGGTGTGTTGTAATAGAGTTTTTCTATTCCTTATTTTCATTGCCACACGAGCCGTGCATGCATGTTGAGTGGATGTGAGTCCAACCTTGTGAAACCGTTGCCTCTCCCCATGTTTATAAAGAGACAGTAGTGAGTGACCGCCCACAAATCACTCTGCATTAAAGATGGTGGATAGTGGAGACTTTCCTCACTTGGAGAGCTGGAGAGCCTTTGAGTTGCTAAAGGGCTAAAAAAAGGATGAACAAGCTGGAATTGCATTCAGATGGGAAATCATAGCACTCTGGCTTGACCCAGACCACAAGATCATTGGGTGGAGCAACTGCTGCAGCCAATGTTCGTCCAAAATCAGAAGCGGCCAAAGCTTGTGCATCACTTCCAGAAAAGGAAAAATATGAAAATAGACAGAGCTAGATTGGAAGCAGGCTTAGAGGCATCAAAGCTCGAACAGGAGGCCCCTTTCATAGAAGCAGAAGTGCTTGAAGCAGCAGAGTCATCACACAAAGAATGGCACAACAGCTGTGCCTCCTCACCAGCACAAATGGCTAGTTAGAACTTTTATAGTGGATTCAGCCAGTTACTCTCCCCATAGAGCACTATGGAGCGTACAATAGATGATACAAGGAGCCTGTCATTGCTTTCTACACTCTCAATGCCAGAGAGTCAATACATTCCATTGAATCAATACACATTAGGCATTTTCTGAAAACAAAAGAAGAGTAGAAGTCCTATACAGGCCCTGAAGCCCAATGGGCCACTGCTTATCCCCAGATACCGTAGCATGAACCAGATGAGTCTATTACATTTACAACATCTGTGATAAGATTGACAGGGTCATGGGGGGAGCTGAGTGTTGACTGGATGACAGATTGGTTAGGTCAGTCTCTAACCTGCACATCCCTGCACCACAGCACAAGATTTCCTATGCATCATTCAACATTGAGATGCTCAAAGAACCAGACGTCACTGAAAAGTACCACACCCATCTGGACGACAACCTGACTGCTCATAGATCACTGACTGGTCCCCTAAACAAAAAGTGGAACCTGTTTAAAGAACTGATGACAGGGTAAGCTGAGGAAGTCCTTGGACCTAAGCAGCAATGGTACGAAGACTGGTTTGATATAAACAATAATAACAGCCAAACTATTGGAGAAGAAACAAAAGTCATTCATCCAGTGGCAGAATGATGTATCCTCCATCTTCAAAAAAGATCACTTCAACCACCTACAGAGTAAGGCACAAAAGGAACTTGAGAGAAACAAGACAGCTGGTGGGCAAGTAAACCTGATGATGGTCAACACTATGCAGACATTAACAATTCCAAGCAGGTCTTTAGCTCAATCAAGGCTGTGTATGGGCCACCCAAGCCGACCTCCTCTCCCTTCCTTGTAACTGATGGCAAAACCCTGCTCAAGGATAAAAGCAGCATTTTGGATGGATGGAATCAACACTTCAACAACCATCTCAATAAAATCTCTGCAGTGGACCCAATCGCTCTCAACCAGATCCCATAGAAGCTAACACTTGACGACCTTGACCTTCATCCATCTCTGTAAGAGATCAAGAAGAAGAAACCAACATAGGCAAGGCATCAGAGATGGATGGAATGCTTGCTGAACTGTATAATGCAGCAAGTCCTTGGGCACTAAAAACCTTTTTCAACATTTTTAACAGCATCTGGGGAACAGAAACTATACATGATGAATTCAGGGACATTACCATTGTCTCTTTCATCAAGGATAAAGGCAGCAAAGCTGACTCTGACAAATACTGAAGTATCTTCTTGTTGTCTGTTGCTCAAAAGATACTGGCCCATACCCTGAACCGCCTGATCAATAAGGTTGGGAAGCAAAGTTACTGGATTCTCAATGGGGCTTCAGACCTGGTTGCAGCACAAATTATATGATCTTCAAGGTGAGACAAGTCCAGCAAAAATACATGAACCAGAAAATGGGCCTCTATGCAGTGTTCATCGACTTCATATCTTCATTTCACTCAACTTTGACAAAGGCCTTTGACACAGTCAACTGGAAGGCTCTGTGGGTCATACTTCACAATCTCGGCTGCCAAAAAAAATTTATCCAGATCATTCGACTCTTCTATGGTGCCATAACAGGAACAGTTCTGGTGAAGCAAGACTGTACTTTTCAACCTCTTTGTTGGCTGTGTCCTCAGTCACACATTCCAGAATCTTGACTGTGGTGTGTCTGTATGGATGCATTTCTCTTTGACCTGCAAGGACTGAATGGGAAAGCCAAGAAGCTCTCTTTGATGATGACCCTACCCTCATGACTAAGGAGGAGTCCGACCTTTAGTTCACTTTGACCAAATTTGCAGAAGCAGCATAGGCTTTTTGTCCCACAATGAGCCTCGGGAAATTGAAAGTCCTCCACCAACTGGCTCCAGGTTCAACAGCACCACCCCAATTGTGTACATTGACAACACAGAGCTGAATGCTGCTGATTCCTTCAAATACTTAGGAAGGGTAAATCATCAAAAGGCTCCTTTGACAAGGAAATCTCGATGAGATTTAGCAAGGCCTGTCAAGTCTTTGGAAGACTGTGTTCAAGTGTGCTGAACCGCTGCAACATTATGTTATCTACTAAACTCAAAAGTCTATGAAGCAGTTGCTTCACAGCTGTGAAACATGAACCTTGTGTCAGAATTACATGTGTCAATGCAAGAAGATTCATCCTTTGCAGGCTTTCACTTGCAGGACAAAGTGTCCAAACCAGAAATAGTCAACAGATCCAGTTTCACGAACATTGAGGAAAGCACAGCGTCATCAAAATGAATGAAACCCATGACTCGGCAGGTCTTATACGGCATACTCTCCCAGGGGCAAAGGAACTGTGGGTGTCTCATGTGGTTCAAAGACTGCATCAAAGATAATCTCCAGTCTTGTGATGCTGCGCTTAAGGAGCTAGAAAAATAGAACACATTGACATGCAGCGGTACAAACAGCAGCCAGAAGCTTTGAGGAGCGCTGCAGAGAGCGACATGCCCCAGTGCCCTCAAGTGTGTGGTCCATGACTCGTGAACCACATTAGAACTCACAAGAATTGAGAATACACAACCCACCATCGTTGCTACAAATAGGCCACCATTATATTCAATTCAATTCAATTTATTTGTACAGTGCCAAATCACAACATAAGTCATTCCAAGGCACTACATACAAACATATATAAAACATTACCGTAACTCAAACAACAATGCTTAAATAAATAAATCAGTAGAAAAGATTTACATGACTAAAGTGAAATCTGTTTTTTATTTATTCTGTAGTATATGGATTGGACTTGATAACAGCACCATTGAATTGTAATATTTCTTTGAGGGTAGTTTTAAGTACTCATTCAGGTTTTCTTAACAGTGGATTATTGTTTTGTTCTTGGTTGTTAAAAAGGGTTCTTGTAAGATTTGGAACACTGAACCTGCATCAAAAGTATAGGATAGGAGGGCATCAATGCTTCATTATATAAAACAGAGGAAACAACTTATGCCATTTACAGTAAGAAGAAAAATAAAATGATGAATGTGCTGAAATGTGAGGTTTGGGAATGAATTAGTGTAAAGGTTTACAAAACCTGTGTTGTATTATAATCTATTAACTTCCAGGGGAAAACAGGAAAAGGCTACATTGCAGCACACTTCTTCTAATAAAACAATTCAGGTATTTATTGTAGATATTGCACAGGGGGAATGAATTATTTCCGTTCTATTTTCCTTAATTTGGATAATGAATTAAAGTGACATGCAGTTCACAGAACAAAAAGCACAAACGCAGACATGATAAGAATTACTTGTTTCTGTCATTCTGAGAATAGAATGAACAGATAAGATTTAGATTAAGATTAATATCAATATCAATGTTCCTGATTGAAATTGAAATACTGAAGACGTGAGATATGGTGATAAAGTGTTACGGTTGGCTGAAAAGGTAATTAGATGTATTAATTGATTCCCAATATGGCAACAACACACACACTCATGCATATACATAAATACAAAGAGCATGTGGTGACCTGTAGAGCTGTGAACATGCAGCTGGTATCAGTCTGCGTGGCCCGGAGTCATCTGGCAGCTCTAAACAAGACTCTCATTAACACCAGGTCGTCAAAAGCGTCTGATAGCAGGGTAGTTATGTGTATCGCCCTGGCACCAAAGACAGAAGTGACAGTTTCGTCTGTACTTATGAAGCTCATCAGACACAGAATCCAATAATGCACTTAGAAAATTGGTGACAAAAGGCAAGGAAGGAAGAGGAAAAATTAGATACACAATTATAAATGTTTTGAAAATAACAATAGGGATATTAACATGTACCCTCCAAAACACAGTGAGTAGATAGATAGATAGATAAATAGATACTAAATTAAAAAGCTTTTTTTTGTCTAGGCAGTTTGTCTGTCTATGTGTGGCCCTGCGATGGACTGCCGACCTGTCCAGGGTGTACCCCGCCTCTCGCCCAATGACCGCTGGGATAGGTTCCAGCACCCCCCGTGACCCTTAATTGGAGTAAGCGGGTATAGAAAATAAATGAATGAATGAATTTCCCATAGAGTTGTTGGCCCCCTGCTGGGTGGTCAGTGGATGCTGGATTAATGGTTTAGAAGCAAGTGTGGTTGTCAGGGAAAGAGACAGACCGCTTCTGCACAGAAATGTACTAAATCAAAGCAGTAAACAATTACTTCCTGATTAATTCACAGTGGTTATGTTCTAAAACTCAGATAACATGCTCATACCTTCACATGTCTGGTGAGTGATCTCTCAGTGAGTGAGACTTTTTACTTGCAGCTTCGCTTGGTGATTGACGACTGCCCCAGAGGTGACATTCCTCTTGCCGTAGATGATTTCGGTGTGACAGGCACTGACGGGGCTGGTTATGATCATTTTACCAGTCCCCATTGATCTGGTAACAGTAGTAAAATTAGCTCAGTGCTACCTGAATTTGCAAAAAGTCAGGCACAATGAGTTGCTAAATTCTGGTTTCAGCATTCAGAGGACTTCTGCTGGACATGATACTCCAACACTGGTGGTGTAGCTAAGAAGATTGATCATATTCTTGTGGGAAGCCTCCTGCAGAACTGCAGGATCTACAGAAGTGCTCAGTTTGTGAACTCTAACCACAGACTTTTTGTAGTTTCCATAAGGATTCAGTAGAAGTCCCGCAGACTGTTGTCTGCTCGGTGTCCCGGAGTTGATCTGGCTAGACATCAAGATCAGACTATTTTGCAGGAGTATGCATGCAATCTGGATGTTTGGTTTGGCAAAAGTTACGCCAGCTGATATGATGGAGAGGAGACAGGTGGATATATTGTGTGTACAAGAGACCAAGTAGAAGGGGAGCAAGGCTAGTACCATTAGAGGTGGGCTCAAATTATTCTATCATGGCGTGGATGGGATGATAAATGTTTTAGGAGTAATACTGAAGGTATTATAGTAATACTTATTACTATAATAAGAGTGCTTTGGAGGTGAAGTAAGTGTCTGACAGAGTGACGAGTATGAAGCTGCAAATTGAAGGGGTAATAACAAATGTCACCAGTGCATATGCCCTACAAGTGGGATTTGAGATGGAAGAGAAAGAAGATTTTTGGAGTGAGTTAGATGAGGTGGTAGAGAGTAAAAGCAAAGAAGCAAGAGTGGTGAATGAAACAGACTTCAATAGGCATGCCAGTGAAGGGAACAGAGGTTATAAGGTTGTGATGAGTAGATACGGTATCAAGGAGAGAAATCTGGAAGGGCAGATGGTGGAGGATTTTGCAGATGAGTTAAATACTTGGGGTCAGCTATACAAAGTAATGGAGAGTGTGACAGAGAAGAGCAGAGTGCAGGCAGGGCGTAGTGGGTGGTGAACAGCAGCAGGTGTGATTTGTGATAGCAGGGTATCTGCAAGAGTGAAAGGGAATATTTACAAGACAGTAGTGAGATCAGCTATGTTGTATGGCTTGACAAGACAGGAGGTTAAGCTGTAGATGCTGCAATTTTCCTTGGGAGTGACAACGATGGATAGGATTAGGAAAGAACATATCAGAAGAACAGCGCAGGTAGGATGGTTTGAGAGAGGTGAGACTGAGATGGTTTGGGCATGTGCAGGGGAGAGATGTGGGGTATATCAGGAGAAGGATGCTGAGTATGAAGTCTCCAGGCAAAGAGGCCAAAGAGAAGGTTTATGGATGTGGTGAAGGAGGACATACAGTTTTTGGTGTGGCACTGGAAGATGCAGAGGACAGGATGAGATGGACAGGAGGATTTGCTGTGGCAACCCCGAACAGGAGCAGCCAAATGAAGCTTTTCATTCTGTTGTAGACACATTAATAGTCCATGGGCCAAGCAGGTTTTCTGTACCACTTAACAACACTTACAATCCAGCCTCAGTATACCATGGCCTACACAAAAATGTATGGAGGTCTTCCCAGGGTGGTAGCTATAACCAGGTAGGGGTCAGTAAAGGATTACACAGGAGTCAACATTTAAAAACAGCAAAAATGGTGACAAATGTCAATTTCAGTTTGTACAGGGGTCAAAAGTTGAAGTTGCTCCAATTTTGGTAAAAAGTGATGCAAATTATTGGTTGAGCTAATAGGGTTCTAAAAAGGACTAGTTTACACCATCTGTTTATGCTTAGTTATCATGTTACAGAGTAACATGTCATATGTCATAGAATCCAATGGACGTTGCCCTTGTTTGACCATTATTTTGGAGACCAAGCATTCAACACGGTCAAAACTATTCCATTTATTAATTATGATGGCCTTCTGTTGTTTGTCACCATTTTTGCTGTTTTTACCCCATAACTCCATAACATTCAGTCATAGATAGTCCAAACTATACCTTTATGGAATCTTTATGATCAGAGAAATAATGTGGTATCCTTTTCAATATGATTGAAGGATTTTTAAATTTTGACCCCTGTGTAATCCTTCACTGATCCCTACCTGGCTATAGCTACCACCCTGGAAAGGCCACCATACATTTTTGTGTAGGCCATGGCATACTGAGGCTGAACTGTATGTGTTGCTTCGTCCCCATAAGTGGTACCGATTAGGTCAAAATTGGCTTTGGACTGATGGACTATAAACAAGTATTGGAAGGACTGAGTGCTTGCAATATGGTTGTTTATGTTCATTTTCTGTGTATGGGCTAATATCTGTGTATAGGGAGAGAGAGAGAAAGTGAGAGAAGGTATGCATGTGCATTTGAGTGTGCATTGTATGCATATACTAGTGCTGCCACGGTTTGCTTAGAATGGTATAATTTATCACACCTAATTAATTCAAATCCAGCACAGAGAAGTGTTATCCTTGTCGCTCAATCAACTCTCCGCTCTGCCTCGAAGAAACCAGATAAACTGTCAGAGCCTCAAACACTGGAGCTTTTTTGAAGTCTCACGCTCATCTCAGGTTGATTCGCCACGCCTGTGTCGCTGGCGTCACATTACCATTTAAATAAAGATCGAGCTAAATGACCAGTAACACAACATAAAAAGCAAAATTAAATTGTTTTTCTTTCCCCCTGCACTTTATTCTTTTCTCTATTCTTTTCTCAATGCTTTTAATTTGTTTGGACTGGATGCACGATTTGTGCAGACAAATCCAAAATGAACTCTTCGTCTTTGATTACAAGGTAAATCTAAGCTGTGTAATTAATAACAATGACTCACAAAGCTGAGCACACAGCTGTGTGCTCAGTTCCTGAGGGAAAAGATTATGATAAACAAAGTGGGCATAAATTTAAGAAGAAACAAAAAATGTCAAACTACTGGTCAAACACAAATGCATCAACTTGTATAAACAATCGTCTAATAGCAGTTAGATCAATTAAGTTATGTACTTTAATTAATCATCAGCAAAGCATTTATCTTTTTTTAAACTTATTTTGATTCATTTTTATCATGAAAATCAGAAATAAAAACCCCACAAGACAAAGAACAAATGGGTTTACATGTGTCTGGGATGTCTTCCGCAGTCTTCACTAACAAATGGATGATTTTTTTTTTTCTGAGCTGTGTCCTTATGTGAGATGAAGGAGATCGACTTCTGCAGCACAGCATTTCTGCCACTAGCTTCCAGAAAATGTGCAAGCAGCAATTCAGTGTTTTGCTTGAAAACACTTTTAAGTCAACGACAGACACAAAACTGTAAATTATTTGAAAATGTAAGAGCACTACATATATGATTCTATGCAGCAGCTTGATGGCATCAAATTGAACGAGAATCCTCCTAATGTGCCAGATCACTAGAAAAACAATAGTCAGCGGGGCAGTGGCCGCTGGGCAACCTTTCACTCTGTAACCTCCATGTCACTCAGACCAACATTTGTGACTGCGTGAAACAACCAGTGCCAGCTGCAGCTCTCCCAAGTGTGGCTGACTATTTCTGGGACACATAAAAATGGTGCAAAAACTGGAATTATGACATTTACACATGATAGAAAGACAAACATGAGCTTTATCAGCAGCTGTGATTCTCTAGTACTCTAAAGTGGTTGATGTGACATCACCACTTTTGTGTTTTGACCTTTACCTCAACACAAGTCTTTAGGGTCCCAGTGCTTTTCGTCTCACTCTATTCTTGAGAGAATTGGACACAAACCAGCGGGTTAAGGTGACAACTGGATGTCTTTGGTACTAGGTCTCCTCAGAGGATCCTTGGGTACTGCTGGAATGATTTTGGGTCAAAACTAAGTTACTTGGAGACTCAGATGCGGTGAACCACTTGTATTGTGAGGGAATGTCAGCTATGAAATTTTGGAGATGTGGTGCATTTCTCTGGGTATGATCCAGCATGCAGGTGCCTCAGTTTTTAGGACCCCAGCAACTGGAAATGGCCAAGGTGTTGCCCACATTTCACCGAACTGCGGCAGAGAGATGACTACTTTCGAGAGGTGGGGGTCAACTAGTTGTCTGCCTGGATGGCTCCCATCAAGGACCAAGGCGATCCTGTAGTATGGTGGATGCGGCGATGCACGGCACTGCATGCTCCCAGATCTGACCTGACCTCGGCATCCCATTGGTCAGCTCTCAGACCAACCTCTTACTTTTCACTGCTTCCATTCTTAAGGCGGTCATGACTTCAAATGGAGGTTGAGTGTAATGATGTTTAAAATCTCTAAAGATCAACTTGTGTGCTTGTGCAGTCGATGTTAATTATGTCAATATGACAAGTGGCATTATTCCTAGGATTTGGAAATTGATCTAACCCTATGTTAGCCCACATACGGCTCACATGCATAAGGTCGTGACTAGATCATATTTGCTGTATGGGTTGCCGCTAATCCATCAACATACCAGAAATCCTTTTACTTGTGTCCAATGTCTTGATACCACAGTGCTGTGCACCTGACACACTCCTGTTTAAAGGGGCAGACAGTGGCACTCTGGTTGGTTATTACATTCAGACTATGACACGCCAATGCCTAATGAGCACAGTAAATCCAACACCTTTGCACCTGACTTTGCACTGGTATTTCCCGCCGCTTAAATAGCAATTTGCAGTCAAACACGCCCCAAATGGATTTGCACCAACTGTGCAACTCGTTATTATGTCCGCCATTGTGTCAAATGAGTGGTTAATTAAAGAGCCTCATATATGTACTTCTTGTATCATGAGGGAGCATCAGCTATGACATTATGGTCACGTGGCGTGCTTCATTCCCCCAGTGCTGACGATCCCAACAACTAGATAATGTCAACAGGATGCCCACGTTTGACCTCATTGTGGCAGATAGATGGCTACTTTTGGGAGATGGGGATGGACTGGTGGTTGTCAATCAAGACCAAGGGCGGTTTTGTAGTTTGGAGGATGCGGTGATGTGTGGCACCAGTGCATGCTCCCAGACTTGACCTGTGCCACTAGATTGTAAAGACACAGTAGTTGTAACTGGCAGATACACAGAGACTACTCTGGTATGGGTGCAACCTACACACTCATTGGTTCAAGATTTAAGTGATACAATTTATTCATCATCTTAAAAATGGACACAAGTTCACCCCTAAAGACTGACACTCTTGCCACAGTCCTGCTCAGTTCACTTCATTTAAAGTGATCGAGTCAATATGTATGTTGCTATTTGTAAGCTTTGTCCTGCATAGTCTTGCTTTTTCTTGGGATTCTGTCCTTGCTGACGATTGTCCTGACATCCCAGTCCCATCACCATATCAGACACAGATTGATTGCCCTTGAAATCTAACAAAATTGCTTAGCTTGTAACAAGCTTTATTTATGACATTAAATGATCATTAAAATCCCATTAGTGCAATTAGTTGATTACTGTTTTTAAACAACACGTAGATGGTGAGGGAGAGAGAGAGGGGGAAAAAAAGGAAAAGGCATTTTAGAGGACAGTGGAGAATGGAGAGAACTAAAAGTTATGAGCTGTACAGAGAGAGAAGAAAGAGGATAAGTGAGGAGAGGTGAGTGTGGAAGGAGAGAGGGGAGGAGAACGCAGCGAGAGATGAATATTAAGCAGCTGTCGTGATTAGGGTGCTGGTGCAGAGTGGCACTGTGACAGTGACATTGGCTGCCACTGGCAGCCCCCGCCACGGTGATTCACTGGAACCTGCTTCATTTGGTCCATAATTAGCTTAAATGTTCAGAGAATGAAAAATTCATCATCTCTTTGAATCTTGTTAATTGAGGGAGCTGTCTGCATTAATAGAGGCCATGTGGAAGGTGTGTGTGTGTGTGTATATATGTACACAGGCATGCATGTGTGTGTGTGCGCACAGGCCAATAAAGGGTTCTGCTCACCTGAGGGGCCACCGCATTTCAAGCTTTACCTCTCTTCATTCTTTAACGCTGACCAATCAGCCTGTTAAAGACTGTACCATTTATGGCACTGCCAGACGTTGGTCGTGGAGAGATACGTACGTGCGTTACGTATATGTGTTCATTTGCGAATGAAACACTTGCGTCATTTGCAAACAGATACAGAGTATGTTTAGTCTTTTGTCATTACTCATAATGCAATGTATCGCTACACGACAGTAAATGCGTGCAAAATCGTTAGAAGACTTCCGGTTTGGCGCTGTGCTCTTTACTCCGAGTTATTTGTGTTCATTAAGTATTAGTAATCAGGCAGCATAGCTCAAAATTTCAGGACAATTGTTCAGTTTGTGATAAAAGCTTTAAATTTCTACCAGTTAGTACATACCATAAGGTTTATTTTCAGATGTGGAGGCAGTTGGATTTGACCTGTGAGGACCATGAGGGGTCAATGAAGGATTACACAGGGGTCGAAATTTTAAAATCCTCCAATCATATTAAAAAGCATACCATATTATTTGCCTGATCATAAAGATTCCAAAAAGGTATAGTTTGGACTATCTATGACTGAATGTTATGGAGTTATGGTAGAAGAACAGCAAAAATGGTGACAAAGGTCAATTTCAGTTTTTACAGGGGTCAAAAGTTAAAGTTGCTCCAATTTTGGTAAAAAGTGATGCAGATTATTGGTTGAGCTAACAGGATCAACAAATGAAATAGTTTTGACTGTGTTGAATGTGTGGTCTCTGAAGTAACGGTCAAACAAGGTCAACTTCCATTGGATACTACGGCATATGACATATTGTTACCCTGTAACGTGATAAGCATAACAGATGGTGTAAACTATTCCTTTTTAAAACCATTTTAGCTCAACCAGTAATTTGCATCATTTTTTACCAAAATTGGAGCAAATTTTAACTTTTGACCCCTGTACAAACTGAAATTGACCTTTGTCATCATTTTTGCTGTTTTTAGCCCATAACTACATAACATTCAGTCATAGATAGTCCAAACTATGATCTAGCAAATAATGTGGTATATGTTTCAACATGATTGGAGGATTTTTAAATTTTGACCCCTGTGTAATCCTTCATTGACCTCTCATGGTCCTCACAAGTCAAATTCAACTTGCCTCCACATCTGAAAATAAACCTTATGGTATGTATTAACTGTGGTAGAAATTTAAAGCTTTTTCACAAAATGAACAATTGTTTGGCTATGCCGCCTGACTATAGAGCAAAAATGTATTGAACAAAAGTTGCAGTTTGCCTTGCTGACAGGCCCCTTAGCTTTGGCGATCTTAGGACAGCCATATTCTTGAAAGACTGGAAATATTAGCATTGAAAATGTGAATCCACGTAGAGAGAAACACAAACTAGAAATCTTCCAACAATTTTGTGCACATGCACCGTTGCGTAGCAATATGCTGCATTATGGGTAATGACAAAACACCGAATGCTGCAGCTGTGCTGCTCTGTGTACACCTGATCCTGTCAGATCACAGAAGTGAAGCAGAGAAGGTCCTGATTAGTACTTGGCTGGGAGGCCGCTATGTGTTTCTCCATGTACAACTGAAGTTGCATCAGGAAGGGCATCAGGTGTAAAACCAAATCCCGATGTGGATCTGTACTGGATCCACTGTAGTGACCCCTGGAAACTGGGAGCAGCCAAAAGACAAACAACAACAACAAAACACCGAATGCTGTACAAGAATACAAACATCAACAAAATTAAATTAAAAACTGAAGATTTTTGTTGCTTTTGGGGTAAAATATTGCTCGAAGTCATCACTCTTCCTTGGTTACTCAGAATCAGTTTGTGTGCCATATCAAACAGTAAGAAGTAAGTCCTATATTGGCCCTGAGGCCTGTTGGTGCCAGTGCTTATCCCTGGACTCCATAGCGTGAAGTGGATGAGAGTCCCCCTGGCCAGAATGCCAGTCCATCACAGGTTATTTTTCCAGCATTGGCCAGTACCCATTACAGCTTGGTGGACTGAGACAATGCAAATTAAGTGTCTTGTCCAGCTCCTTAACCCCTGAGCTACCTACTCTACATCACTCAGTAATGGACAAAATGTTCCCCATCAGCAAACCTGATAAAAACTGTCTTCCTAATGTTTTAACATTTGCTAATTACTATGTTGTCGTGTACTCAGGTGTTGCTTTTATTCTGCACACAGGTGAGCCTCTGAAAGCTGAACTGTGCCATACACTGTAGTAAAATGTCAAATACGCCAAGCACGTATCATAACATCCTTCGTTTGATTCACAGGCCTGGAGACTTTTTTTTGCATTTATCTCCTGATTTCCTGTCTCTTTCTATTTGGTTTGATCAAATAACAGCAAAAAAATTGGCCCGAAACGGTTAAACTAAAGGGCATTCAGAGAGACCAGGCCCAACAGTCTTCTGACTAAACTGTTCCCAGCGATTAGTAGGGCATGCATAATGGAGTTAGTCAGTGAGTCCGCAAAATTTCCATCAGTAACTCCATAAAAACTACCCCACAGTCTGCTCTGAAATTTGGGGTTCTGATAAATACAAGTGAGGACCAGTGAACCTCCTATTTTGGGCCATGTTGGCTTTTTTGTAACATGCAAAATAAAATAAAGACAGACATGCCTATGAAGTTGCTTGTGGAGCCTTGTTGGTAATTGCAGAGTCCTGGTATCATATTTTCCCCACCAGAAATGGATCATTATCTGGATCTGGACCAAAGTACACCGATACATACACAATCATGAGATCCTGAACATTCCCCTTTGATCTACGTTGTTACATTTGATCCTCGTTGCTGACATGATCCTGATCTTTGTTCCTCATCATTCATCTTTGACTTTGATCATGTTCCTGACCTTTGAACCAGCTCACCAAACTTATGTCCTGATTGGTGAATTTTGTTCTTGATCGCTGACCTTTGCACTTAAACATAATTTTTGATCCCAATCATCAAACTTTGACCCTGATCCCCAACCTTTAATCCTGATCAATGAAGTTTGATTCAGATTGCTGAACTCTGATCCTGATCACTCATCCTTGATCATGTTCTTGACCTTGGAGCCTGATTGCTTTGATCCTGTAATCAGAATCAAAGGGAACAGGATCAAACAAATCATGAAGGATAAACATCAGGATCCGCCCCTTAATCAGGATCCACCCCAAAATTGCTTTGATCCTGTAATCAGAATCAAAGGGATCAGGATCAAAGTCAGGATAAAAGTTAGGATCTCCCCTTTAATCGGGATCCACCCCAAAATTTAAGAGGTTCTACTTTGGTCCACGCCCCTCCCTTTCACCAAGCTAATTATAATTAGTTCCATTACTTTTTGCATAATTATGCAAACAATAAACAACACTGGTGATTGCATAACCTGTATCTGCATGTAGATCCACCTCAAAACTTAATCAACCCTTCTTTGACCCAAGGCCCACCCTTCCACAAAGTTTAATGAAAATCAGTTTGTAACTTTTTGATATATACTGCTGAAAATCAGTTAGTTATAGAAACTTCAATGATCACATAACCTCCATGGTGGAGGTAAAAAACAAACAACAAAAAAACAAACCAAGAGTGTCATAAATTTTATGCTGTGTACTGATTTCCCAGAAAAAGAAATTCCTGTTATTGCATTATGCCATTTTAGACTTCATCAGCAGTGTTGTTGTGGGGTGCACATTTACTGTACTCAGTTGCTGCTGCAAGCAGTTAGAAATTAAGACTAATAGCAGTACGATAGGAGCCAGATCAATGTGACAGTGCACCAGCAAACCTGAAGTTAAAGAAAAAGCTGCAATCAAGAGCTGAATGTTGGCTTTTTACTTTTAGTTGGTGTCCAGAGTGCCGCTAATATGAGCCTGGAAGTCTGTGTTATATGGACCATTTCATATTCAGTAATAATAAAACATGCAAATGTCCTTGCACTCAACCTTGTGTGTGCTTGTGCAGCTCCTGGAAACATCAAATCTTATTACTCCATGGTAACATATGCACCCAGTGTACTCGCTCTGAACTTCGCTTTCCAAGAGGCAACAGAGGCAGTCTGCATTTTCACATTCAAACAGTCACAATGTCATAAAGAGAATGCATTACTGCTACGCATTATGCGACGCTGCTGTGTGCACCGTGTCTGCATGAAAAGCAAAGATGGACAAGATGAATCAGACAATGTTCCAGCAAGCTGCATAAAGCCGCTGAAATGACCATATTCATTAGGTTGTGTGTGTGACATAAATACAATGTGCCTCCCTCTTATACTGCAGTGTGTGAAGAGGACACGGTGCTCTGCGACAGACAGCGAGGCTGCAGAGCCCAGCCCAGTCTGGACCTGCCCAGCCCAGCTCGACCCAGCCGGCACTAATCCATCATCACCACCACTGAATCATCATGCTGCCAATAAAGCCAGGCGGCAATACATTACAGGCATGTGGCAGGCTTTAGCGATAATGACATTGAGAAGTCCCCTTGGGCTGCAGGAAAAGCTGAGTGCATGGCACGCTTGCTTACAGAGGCAATAATATATGGAAATGCATCAGTATGCAAGGCAGAGGAGAGCTATAGGAAGGTGAGTGAGTGAGTTTATTCGTAAAGATGCAGGGAGGTGATAGTCCATAGTGACCACCTCCTATCAACGTTCAATAATGGAGGTTATTTTAGATTCAGGCCTCTCCAAACAAGCCATCTTACAAGAAATCTGATATGTGAACACCCAATTTCTGCCTTATCTTGCTCTCATGCTGCCGAGTTTATGCTGGAATATGGTTTAGACACGCCTGACAGTCATTAACATGCTGTGTGGCACAAAGTGAAGCCAGGTGCATGAAAACTGAAATACTGCACAATGAACTATTTGTCCCAGGGCTGACACTGAGAACAATCTGTCCCTTAGGGCAGTCTCCCATTGTCTGTTTTTTGGCCCCAATTTGCATCACGATTTCAAAATTGAGGAAATCGGGTGCGTTTTTAAAAAAATAGTAAGCAAAATTCACATTACCTACTAATTTATATCCACTTATGTAGGAGTGTAACCAAATATTGACAAATGGCGGAGGCTATTGAGAGGATGATCCTGTCAACAGTGCAAAAATAATTTCGTTATTCACAGGAACTGTATCAACCAATCAGAACTTCACATACATATGGGCAAAAATGCCCAAGCGTGTATTCCCATGCTACCCCCATACCAAATTTCAGGTCATATGGCCTTAATATCATGGCACAGGAGCCCAAAATATACTTTTTTGGCTGAAAATGGCCACAACACGCAAGCAGGGTGTTCTGATTGGTTGCCAACAATTAAAGTGATCCTGTCAATCACGCAAAAACATTCCTTATTGACAGGATCATCCTATCAATAGCCATGGCCTTGACGAATACACCCAAATATTGCCAAATATACCCAAGTATGTATAATTCCCATTACACGACCGGAACGGATCAGAAGACTTCTGCTCATCAGAAAGGTAGGTCCCGATTACTGCATATTGTACCCGCTCATCCACTTTCACCTACTTTTAAGCGAGTATCCCCCGCTCTGCACCAGTTAACTCTGACTATTCACATTTTGTGGAGCACGATTTAACCTGGCGGCACAAATTTTTTAAACTTTAAAACTTTCCTGATTGCTCACAATGTTCTAAAATGCTACTTTTACCACATAATACACCCGTTTTCATGCCCCAATTGGGTATCTGAATTTTTTTTGTCGCCAAAAACACGCACAATTGGGTATCAAAATGGAATCGCAATGGGAGACCGCCCTTAGTCCCTCACCTTGACATACACCAAACTCAAAACACGAATCTAACAGCCAATACAGTAGTGGGGCTGATAATAGAATAATCGTGCAAAATGTGATACAAGCACCAAATTTGGCATGAACAATGTCCAGAATCTACTCTTTCAGAAAACCCCGTTAGCCATTTGAAAATCCAAGATGGCCACCATATTTTCCATGATGGCATCCGGACAAATGTAAAATCCTTCAATCATATTGAAATATACCTGTGAGGACCATGAGGGGTCAATGAATGATTACACAGAGGTCGAAATTTAAAAATCCTCCAATCATATTAAAAAGCATACCATATTATTTGTCTGATCATAAAGATTCCAAAAAGGTATAGCTTGGACTATCTGTGACTGAATGTTATGCAGTTATGGGGCAAAAACAGCAAAAATGGTGACAAAGGTCAATTTCAGGGATCAAAAGTTAACATTGTTCCAATTTTGGTAAAAAGCGATGCAAATTATTGTTTGAGTAATAG
>OMMV01225592.1:0-10257 GCA_900302635.1 Chatrabus melanurus | reverse complement strand
TACCGCATGTCTGATGGATGCTGTTTGAGTTGGAGCAGTGGGAACATCCCGTTATTTTCGACTAAAGTCTTTTTTGTTCAGAACCCTGTTGCCAAAAGTAATGGTCAGTGAAGAATCACGATGGTCTTTGAAGGTGTGCATTAGAGACGGGCTGCTGTCTTGATTCATATCTTTCTTTCATTTTGAACTGACTTCATCCTCTAACAGGGCTGCTGTGGCTTGCAGCTCATGTTTTCTTCCCCCGCACTCTGAAAATGTGCATGTTTGCTCAGAGCCAAAAAAAAAAAAAGATTGGTGTAATACTTGTGCCAAATTAATATGCAGATCATTAAAAAATGTGAAACGCTAAAAGCTCTCTGCTATTGCTCAGACTCCTTGGTAGGTATGTCATGAGAGCCAATACATGGGTACCATTTTTTTAAACACGCTTATTCCAATTAAGGGACACGGTGGGGGGGCTGGAACCTATATCAGCGGTCATTGGTCGAGAGGTGAGGTCTACCCTGGACAGGCCGCCAGTCTATCACAGCGCCAACACATAACTACAGACACACTCATTCATACTCTCATTCACACCTACGGCTAATATAGAGTCACCTGTTCACCTAACCTGCATGTCTTTGGAAGTGGAAAGTAGCCGGAGCAGCCGGAGGGAACCCACGCAAACACGGGGAGAACATGCAAACTCCACAAAGAAAGGACCAGGTCGGACACCAACCTGGGACCTTCTCGCTGTGAGGCAACAGTGATAACCACTAAGCCACTGTGCTGCCCGGCTACCAATAACCACTAAATGCTTTAATTATATAAATTTAGCTTTGGCTTTTTTTTGTTTGTTTTTTGTTTGACTCTAAAACTTTTAAAATTTCATCTCTTTAGGTCCGTTTTTCAAACATCGTGTAAACTTGTCGATCAAGTCTGGGAGCATGCACTGGTGCCACTCTTTGCCACATCCATGACACCACAGAACCTTCTTGGGTCCTGGATAGCAAACACAAGTCAAGTTAAGTCTGGAAGCATGCATTGATGCTGTGCTTCGCTGCATTCACGCTGCCACGGGACCGCCCCGGGTCCCGAATGGCAACCACCCAGGCAGATAACCGGTCCATACCCAACTCTCGAAAGTAACCATCTAACTGCTGCGGCCACGTGAAACATGGGCGCCCTTGGCCTTCTCCCGCCACCTATGTGCTGGATCATGCATGGATAAACACACCACATGGAGGTTCCCAAAAAGGTTTACTATGCCAAGATCAGATGATGGTGAAGATGTACGTACATAAATAACTAAATTAACAAATGAAATTAAACAGTAGTTTCCATTCAACATATAGTTTATTTATAGTGCAAAAAGTATTAACTGGATAAGACATGTTAAAAATACACTTGAAAAATCATTTTAATAATCTAATTAATGTATTTACTGCTGGGTTAGGCCCCGCGTGACCCCTTAATTGGATAAGCGCGTTCAGAAAATGAATGAATGAATAATTAATGTATTTACTCTGGTTTGACCTCCTGCTCCTCCATCTCCTCGAGATGGTTTGTTGCCTTTGCACAATGTGTCAATTTTGCTTACTGGATTAGTGTATAAACTCCAACAGGAAGAAACATGCATGTAAAAACAATATAAAATAAAGAATAAAATAAAAAGCCATTATACCCACTGCAAACAAGGTTTGGGGGGGAAGGGGTATGCATAGGAGGAGGAGTGTGTGTGTGTGGGGGGGGTATCATGTTTGTCAATAGCATATATAAACCTGTTGGTTTTAGCACATTTCATTTTATTGTGTTGTGTCGGAATTTATTCAGTCCCGTGTCATTACTGTGTGTGTATATCTGTGTGTGCGCATGTACAAGCTGAACACGGCACATGCTGTGAACAAGTGAATGCTGACAGAGTGTCAATAGACATTACAAATGGCACCAGCTAAACGTCATGTGCACCAAACTGACAAGTGTTAAATCAATGCAACCAATTAATCAGGCATTGTACAGGACTTGGGTGAATGTGAGCAATGCAGCAGTGTTACTCCGGTCAGTTGCTACAGTTGGTCTCCGTTCACCAAACTGACCACTGCATACACTGAATCTGTGCCAACACTGGCTTCGTTGGCAGTAGTTTGAAGTTATAAAGCTTTTTTTTTTTTTTTTGCAAACCAAACTCCATTTCATTATTCAGAAAATATACTCAACAATACAAATGCAACACATTTGTTTTCATTCCCTTTTTTCATGCATTGAAGTAAAATATCAAGATTTCATCTATGAACACAAAAGGCGAATTTCTATCAACTTTTACACGTAAATGCATTAAAATCCATGTTAGTGAGCGCTTCACCTTTGCCAAGATAATCCATCCTCCCTGGTTGGTGTGGCATATCAAGATGCTGATTAAGCAGCATGATTATTGCATATGTGCACATATTGCACATTATTTCCAACCAGTCTTACAACTGCCACAAATGTGCAGCCATGCCAGCCCAGGACCACAACATCTGGCTTCTTCGCCTAGTAAAGACCCTTTTCCCCAGATCAACTGCACATTTTAGAGTGGTGCTTTTATTGTGACAGTCTCAAAGCATCTGTGCAATAATCATGCTGTTTAATCAGCATCTTGATATGCCATACCAACCAGGTAGATGGACTATCTTGGCAAACGTTGAAATGCTCACTAAAATGGATTTTAATAAATTTGTGAACAAAATGTAAGGACAATATGCTTTTTGTGTGCAACGAAAAAGGCTGAGACCTTTTAGTCCAACATTTGAAAATTGGCAGCAAAAATGTGTAAAGAATTGGCTATGGACCCCAACGCAGAGAACCACAATGATAGGCAAGCAACAACAGGTTTATTGTTCTAAAAGTGTTGACTTGGCAGCAGACAAAAACAGGCTTGGTCATAAACAAGCAACAGGTCAGGCACACGGATGATCAGTCCAATTAGCAACAGTCTTTCTGAGGGGGTTAGCAGATAGTCCTTGAGCCAGACCCACAAATTTTGGCCACTAGTCTCATTTTGAGGGATTAAATCTCATTATAATTTTCCAGTAGCTATACATCCATAGTTATGGAAAATATATAATAGCATTGCATCTGTGGTAGTTTTCCTAATTTCTTTCACCAGTTTTATAAGCCTACCTCTGCAACACATTTGTGAAATAGGGCTGATGTATGATTGGTTGTGGGATGAAAGAATTTCCCCCTAACTGCTCCAAACTTGGCATAGAAATCCACTTTGGGGCCAATTAAAGTACCATGAATGGATAGTTGGTCTACTGTCAATGATATTGGAAAAAAAAATCAACATTTTTTTAAATCCAAAAATACATAATTTTTTGGTATTTATTTTTTTAGCCAATCCCCCGTTCTTAATTGTGGTGCCACAGCTGTTGAAGCTCAATCGCCACAATACACATGGAAATGTTTTCCAATGTTTTCGCTTTACAATGATACCCAAATGAAGGTGCTGGGGTTAGGATGGTAGTTTCTATGACAGATTCTTTACCCCTACCCCTAAGTTGCAAAAAAAATACAGAAAAAATAGGCAAAATTATGAAAAATATCTTCAAAAATCTAAACCTAAGGTGAGAAAAAAAAGTCTATTCATCTGCCATGCATATTGATAACGACAATGCTATATTGCTAGAAAACTACCATGGATGCAAAGCGATCACACATTTTCCATAACTAGGGATGCACAGCAACTGGAAAATAATCACATCACACAAAAAATCACCACATTTAATCCCTCAAAATGAGACTGACCAACTGTCTGGCTCAAGGACTAGAGGGTTATCCAAAAAACAGGCACAGTTCAGTAAGTTTTTGAGCCAAGAAATGGTTGGCAAAAATCAGCAATCCAGGAAGGTAGCAAAGGTCTGTAGCGAGAAGTCAAAACACTGGAAGAAATCACTGTAACAAGAATGCTGGAGAGCAAGACGAACCTAATACAATCTGGTGATGAGGGCCCGTTCTCAATGCAGTTAAATGCGCTTGTAAACAATCAAACTCAGAAGTACGGAAACAGAAGGACAGAAACACGAAGTTAAGCTACATGAAACAAAGACGGACCATGCATCAAAGTAAAAGTGCCATAGACTGATTTACAACAGGGAATAATTAGCCAGCTTGCACGGAGAATAATAAATACAATACGGAGAAAAATCTGTGGGACAGAATAACGCATAGAAAAACATCAGAAAACAGAACAACGCTGAGATCAAAGCAAAACACCACAATGTGACCGATGACAAATTGAAAGTGTTGCATTTCTATTTCTCACAAAATAATGTGTGTCTCATATATTTAAAGAGTATGCACTTTCTTCCTAGCTCCCAGGCAGTGTGTGATATTTAAAAACTCAGTGTGCATGTAGAGTAAGCGTGAGGTCATAGCAGGGGTCGCGTAACTTGGACAGACTCGGCGAAGAGGAACCAGTTTAGTTGGCGTGTGCAGCAGTGACTCTGGGGGCACTTCAGCTGCAGACAGATGAAATTAGGCAAAGGCTCTATCTCCATCAGAGCTCTCCAATAGCAAGCAGCTCAAAGTTGCTTATCAGTTTGGACCTCTGGCAACGTCCATGTCTACAGAACCCAAGGCTGCGGCTGACCTGATAGGCAAATTACTTTGAGTCTTGCTAGTTCGTCATGGTTGAGGAGGGTCCAGACATCAGTTTGATCGTGTCGGGGAAAGAAGGGCAAACGTGCATTACTGCAGGTAAATAAGAACTAAAGTATAATCTAAATATCACAAACTAGAATAAAGAACATCAATTCTCTCCTGAACGAAGAGGAATTATTTAGTTGCATGGGAAATAATTTCTTCATTAGTTCTTGGTCATTCTACAGTTTTTTCCTTTGCTGTACCAACCTGAAGTGTGTGGGAGACCAAAGGTTTGGAGGAAATGACAGTTTACAGAAGTAGCTGCACATTGTGTTTTCAGTTTATTTTAAAACATAAGCAATGAACACACACATACACAAAATGGGAGCGGTGATCACCTGACAGCCAGGTAGCGAGACCAGTGCAACAACGTATTTTCATGAAGAAGTTTGTATGATATCTAACGAAAAATTATGCACGATATTTCGATATTCAATATTTACTACGAATACACGACATCCGCGAACTTTGGGAAACCTTAGTCAAGCACCACAATATAGAGTTACATTCACAAATACCACTTAAAACTTTGCTGTGCAACAAAGAAGCCTTTTGTTAACTTTGTCCAGAAGTGGCATCGACTTCTCTGGGCTTGGAGGCATCTGGGTTGGACCGTCACAGAGTGGAAACATGTATTGTGTTCAGACAAATCAGTATTCCAGATCTTTTTTGGAAGAAATGGAGGCCGTGTGCTTCAGAACAAAGACAAAAAGGACTATTCAGACTGTTATCAGCAACAAGTCCAAAAGCCAGGGTCTGTCATGGTATGGGGTTGTCAGCGCCTTTGGCAAAGGTCATTTACACTTCTGTGATGGCAGCATTAATGCAGAAATGTGCATTGAGATATTAGAGCAGCATATGTTGCCTTCAAGACAACATCTTTTCCAGGGCAGCCATGCATTTTTCAACAAGACAATGCAAAACCACATTCTGCACACATTACAAAGGCATGGCTGCAGAAGAAGAGAACACGGGTACTGGACTGGCCTGCCTGCAGTCCTGACCTGTCCCCAGTAGAGAATGTGTGGAGAATTTTTTATATATTTTTTTTAAATGCAACAACGACAATCTCATACTGTTCCACAACTTAAGACGTGTTTGCAGGAAGAATGGGACAAAATAACACCTGAAACATTTCATTGCTTGGTATCCTCAATGCCAAATTGTATTTTAAGTGTGGTGAGAAGGAATGACAACATTACAAAGTGATAAATGCTTTAGCGTCCCAACTTTTTTTGGAATGTGTTGCAGGCCTGAAATGCAGGAATGGATGAATATTAACAAATGAAATGAAGTTGACCAGAAACCACATGAAATAGTTTGGGTTCAAACTGTCTGCAATGAAATGGTGAAAGTAAATGTAAGAATTTTTTATGCCATCCTGACTTTTTCTGATTTGGGGTTGTATGTCATCTGAACACTGTTGCAAAAATAAGATAACATATTCAGACACCTGAAGCCACATGTTTGATGTTTGCTGTGGGGCTGCTTATATGTCAACAGTATTTGTGCCGTACAGTTCTATGCAGAAGTCACCTCTCTCTACACCTCTTGAGGTTCATCGTGTATCAAATGTCAGTCGAAGATGACTGACTGAGCTTTGATTTCAGTGCAAAATAATTTATAAAAACCAGAGTAGTGTGCATCTGTGATGATACACTGTGAGGCTGGGAGTTTGCAGTACTGTAGAAGAATAACAAGGCAAAGTTATAGCCAAGATTCCCCACATGGATTTGTTCTCTCATAAGTTATGAACCACTGAAAGTCGAGCACTGTGCAGAATTTTTAAGTACGCAATATTTATGTGTCTGATCAAATTTCATTCAGTACCTAGTGTTGTAGTTCTTCAAACTCATTTGAGTTTCAAGAAGTTAAGTGTAGTACTAGTGCACAATTAAGAATCCTTCAAGTTCATGTAATTGTGTTCAATAGATGATGCTGTAGCTTGTACTGTGCAGATGTATAAACGGAGCCCATTCCAGTTTCGCCTTTTCTACTCCATGCTGGGGGATAATACCATGACAGGGTTCAACAGGTGTGCTGTGCAGCATCAGGGTGTGCTTCTTGACCTGACCTGCTTGGGAAAAAAGTGCTTATTTGTGGAGCGACAAAGTGATTGCACTGTTGGGTGAAGCAGGTCTTGTTATTTTGTATTATGCAGACACTGGAGTTGAAGACAATCTGTGTTCATGCATCTAAAACCTTTGTTCCTCTGGAACAGTTTGTGCACATTAAGCCACAGCCTCAGCCACAGCTACTCGGTAATTATAAAAGAATTGAATGCATATATCAGGGGGTGTGTTTTTTAAAAAGTAAAAGTTGCAGTTTAAACCGATTAATTTTTAAAAACACTAGATGTGTGCTGAATTACTTTAATTCACAATCATCCAGTAGACACAGCAGGATACACCTCTCCAAACAAGGATGGAAATGACATTTTGGCCATGTGGTGCATTTCTGAACGTGATCCAGCACGTAGGTGCCTCAGTGGATGGAGACAGCCAAGGACACGCCCACATTTTACCTAGCTGTGGAAGATAGATGATTACTTTGAAGATGCGGGATGGACTGGGTGTCGGCCTGAGTGTTTGCTATCAAGGACCCAGCGCGGTTCTGTGATGTGACTGATGTGGCACCAGCTCTTGCTCCCAGACCTGATGTGACCTTAGGATCCTCAAGGCCTCAATGTCCCAAATGCATTCTGAAATAGCCGCCCCCAAGACTGTGGAGTAGGCAACATGAACCAAGGAGTTCCAATTGTTAAGGCATGGGTCACATAACCCACTGAACCAAAACAGGATGTACCCAGGTCTGGTCCTGGTGGAGAGACTGTTTAAGACATGTTGCTGGACTCATATTGATCCTTTCAGTTTGTCCGCAGACATGGGTTTGTCGGACTGAAATCGGACTGAAATCTGTTTCTTCAAAAGCTTCAGGTGCAATTCAAAATGCAGTTTTTGAGGGTGCAGCAGTTAGGAGATCACACGGCAACAGCGGTTTAAACCTTAAACCACAACTAATCTAAGTGACACTGCAACACGCCTCTGAAGTCAAAAAGCTTTAGCATCATCTTAAGACACCAGCCAAGCGAGACGTCTGGTCATCCTTCCACCCAGAAGGTTTTTGGGGGATACTATCTGGGTGCCAAACAATGTGTGGGTGTCGCTTTACTGTCACACACAAGACGGCAGAGACACCAACACGGACGTCCACTTTGACACAAAGCACGGCACCTAAGTACAGCTGAGCGCGAGGGAAATCAGGGCGGCAGCGGTGTGTGTCTGTGTGTTGTTTACAGAGCTTTTCTGTCATATGTCTTCATCCCAGCTTTCTATCCCCTCACTGTTCTTCAGCTCTGTGGCTAAGCCAGCGTGAGGCAGAGACACACTGCGCAGGTTTCATCCCTTAGCTTAGAGGTGAGTGCTTACGAGCCCGTGTGTGTGTGTGTGTGTGTGTGTGTGTGTGAGTGAGTTACCCTGTCTGAAAAGGTGCATTTTGCACACAAACTGCCTCTTGTTCCCTTGCAGGTGTTTGAGTGTTCATACGTTTGTGCACGTCTGTGTTTACCGCTGCAGTCTGATCCCGAGCTTATTCTCTAGTGAGTGGCAGTCGCCGCCATTCAGACGCTCTTTCTCTCTCTCTCCCCCCTTGGGGCATAATGCATGGGAAAAAAACAGGCTTAAGGGCACATCAATTCCACAGGCTTAGCTGAACGGCAAGGGTGCATTCTTTCTTTTTTTTTTCTTTTTTTTAACCATGCTGCTGTTTGTACACAGAAATTGTGAAATTGTGTTTGTGCGTTCTGTGTGTGTGTGGGGGGCGGGGATTCTTTGTCACATGCTAAAAGCTGTCAATGAGGGTATGGAACCAAATGTCAAATAAAAGCAGAGGGATTTAAGGGGATTCAGGGATTTATTAAACATTCATATTGTTTCCCCACATCTGACAACTGAGACAAAATGTTAAATACAAAATGGATTTTCAGATCCCTAAATAAATATCACAGACCAATGAATAAACATAATAGAATCTGATCAATCGTGCTTTATTTAACAGTTCAAATGAATAATTGGACAGAAATGATTACGTTCATAATACTCCAACTTGACTGGGGTTTTTTTTTTCTTTGTAATTGTTTTTTTTTGTCTCTTCTGTGAGCGGAAGCAAAGCCTGAGAGATAGTTTTTAACAGACAAAACTTGCTGTTAAGGTGAAAAATTGAATTACATTTGAAAGGTTTCTGAAAAAAAAGTAAAATGTCAATGCAGACACACATTTGCAGGTCAAAACTAAAAGACTGCAATAAGTAAAATATCCAACACGATACTCTCACATCTCCAAGGACATGATACACTTAAAATTAAGTCTAACTTGGTGCCATTATTACAAATCCAAATTGTATGATCTTCCTATTGTGCCGTCACACAGTCCTGGATCAACATTGTTGGTCAGTTTTCCAAACCAGCTTCTTGCAGACTGACTCGGTTGGTGCGATGTCCTCTGGTTTGATTTGCTGTCACAGAGGTGATGAAGAGAAGAAGTCTTGCCGTACATGCCAGAGGCGGATTTGTTGAGCATGTATGTATTAAATAAATATAAGATATATATAATAGATATATTAGATAAATGGGAAGGCTATAGAGAGGACAAAATTTACAAAATTTTGGGAGGTTTATATTGATGAGTTTGTAAATTTTAAGATGCATATTGATGTCATGTCGAAAAAACTGTCCAAATATGTTGGCTTATTTTTCAAGCTGAGACATTTTCTCCCACGTGAAGCTCCTTATATCAGTCCCTGTTTGAGCCTCGTTTAAATTATTGTAATGTTATATGGTGCAATACATATCCTAGCTATATTGAGAAATTGCAGATCTTACAAAAGAAAGCTTTATGAGCAATATCATGGTCCAAGGTAAATGCTCCCTCTGACCCTCTCTTTTTATGGTTACAAGCTTCTGAAGCTTGAGGAGTGCAGCGTTTTCCACAGTGCCTGTGTAATGTATAACGTCGTCTTCAGACTTAACAACAGACTCTGTGACCTTATCCCGACTAATCTTCCCTCTCATGCACATAATACGAGAAAACAACTTTTAAGGGGTAAAACATCGAAACTGAAATGTACAAATTTTAGTGTGACCTGTAGACATCCTCAGATTTGGAACAAGCTCGATTTCACCAACAAAAAAAATGTCAACAGCTTTGTCTGTCTTTAAGAAGAGTTTGAGACAGCTGCATGTGAAATATGTTCACTCCTAAAACCAAAGTGAGCTCTATGTTCCCCAGTATCTGTGTTCCCCAAAAGCATGTTCCCCAGTAACTATGTTCCCCAAAAGCATGTTCCCCAGGTATCTATGTTCCCCAAAAGCATGTTCCCCAGGTATCTATGTTCCCCAAAAACATGTTCCCCAGGTATTGTTCCCCAAAAGCTTGTTCCCCAGGTATCTATGTTCCCCAAAAACATGTTCCCCAGGTACCTATGTTCCCCAAAAACATGTTCCCCAGGTATCTATGTTCCCAAAAGCATGTTCCCCAGGTATCTATGTTCCCAAAAGACATGTTCCCCAGGTACCTATGTTCCCCAAAAACATGT
>OMMV01225574.1:0-10442 GCA_900302635.1 Chatrabus melanurus | reverse complement strand
GTGAAATTACAAGTCACATGAATTTATAGGTAGTTTTCCACAGATTAGTGGAGAGAGGACTCCATGGTGAAAATGTAGATTTGAGTAGTTCGGGACACGGTCAGCAGGTGGCACTGTGGACACATGCGAAATTCCATAAGGCTCTTCTGGGTTACCACAGGTCATAGTTCAGTTCTCAAGGATCAAAGGTTTGGTTAGTGTTTCTTGATAACAGGGGATTGCTTGGGCTGTGTCTGTTTTAGATCAAAGGTTGAACCAAAGGGGCTGTGTTTTCTCTCTTGGGCCCCCCTATGGATGGTAGAGGCATTCGTAGCTTTGATCTCACCTCTGGCGGAGGTTGAATTAGAGTCCAGAAAGGGGGGGTTTGTCATTTTTAAAGGTTTGTAAATCAGAGTAGCTGTTTAGCATTTATGGGTGAAGTTCTGAGTGCGGGCTCTTATCTTGAGAGGACATTTTCCAGACAAATCTGCTACATGGGGTCGTCGTTGCATTTTTTGTTTCTAAATTCTCGACACATTCTCCATTGAGGACAGGTCAGGACTACAGGCAGGCCAGTCCAGTTCCCATATCTCTTCCACAGCCATGCCCTTGTAACATGTGCAGAATGTGGTTTTGCATTGTCTTTTTAAAAATGCATGGACGTCCCTGGAAAATATGTCATCTTGAAGTCAGCATACGTTGCCCTAAAATCTCAATGTACTTTTATGCATTAATGCTGTCATCACAGAAGTGTAAATTACCTTTGCCAAGGGCACTGATACAACCCCATGCCATGATAGACCCCGGCTTTTGGATTCGTTGCTGATAACAGCCTGGATGGTCCTTTTCGTCTGTGGTCTGGAGCAGACAGAGTCCATTTCTTCCAAAACAGATCTGGAATACTGATTCATCTGACCACAATACATGTTTCTACTGTGTGATGGTCCAACCCTCTGAGCCAAGAGATGTCGATGCCACTTCTGGACAAGGTTAACATAAGGCTTCTTTTTTACACAGTAAAGTGTTAAGTGGCATTTGTGAATGTAACTTCCTGACAAAAGTTTCCCAAAGTAATCCCTTGCCCATGTAGTTATATCAGCTATTGATGAATGACGGTTCTTGATGTATGGCCGTCGGAGGGATCTGCACTGTATTAAGAATTCCTCCAGATTCCTTGAATGGTTTAATGATATTAAGCACTGTAGAGGGAGAAATATGCAAATCCCTTCTAGTCTTTCTTTGAGGAACATTGTTTTTAAACATTCCACATGCATTTGTTGACAAGCTCAAGATCCTCTGCCCATCTTTGCCCCTCAAAGACTCAGCCTTTTGTACCAAATCATGATTACAATGACCTGTTGATATCACCTGTTTGAAATAACATCATTATTAAATTTTTTCCTCCCTCATTACTAGCTCTAAATTGCAGCTTTTTTTGGAATGTGTTGCAGGCCTTAAATGCAGGATGTATATTAACAAATGAAATGAAGTTGACCACACAAAACACGAAATATCTTGGGTTCATACTGTCTGCAATGTAAAAGTAAATGTTATGTCAAAGTAAATGTAAGGATCACTACATTTTTGTTTTTGTTTTATTTTTTTCATTTTCCATATTGTCTCAACTTTTTCTGATTTAGAGTCTTACATGCAGTACTGCTCAAAAGTTTTCAGCACCCAAGAATTTAAATAGTTATATATATATATAGTGGTGGTTGCTGTTGTTATTTTCAAGTTTCATTAGTGGGTCAACAGAAAATCAAATGTGAGATATTTTTATATTTTATAAAAGATAATCAATTATCCAGGTACAAAATGCAGGAATGGTTGTATGTTAACAAATGAAATGAAGTTGATCACTCAAAACATGGTATATCTTGAGTTAATACTGTCTGCAATGAAATAGAAGTCAAAGGAAATGTAAGGATCATTGAGGGGTTTTTTGTTTTGTTTTTTTTTAAATTTTCCATAGCATCCCAACTTTTTCTGATTTGGGATTGTACTTGTAAAAGCTTCTGAAAGTCTAATTCGTCATAATTTGGTGTTAATTGTATTTAAGGGCCAACCTATAGAACCAGTACCTTCTTCTTTTTAAGCGCAGGAAAAAAAATCTCAACAGTTAATAAGGCTTCCAGAGCACAGTTTTGGATCTCCACAAGTCAGGTTCTTTCTTAAGAGTCATCTCTAAAAGATTAATGGTACTACAAGCAACGGTACAGTCGATTATTAAAAATACATAAAAAGCTTGAGACCATACAGAATTTACAATATCAAAGAAGCCAGTCCAAATTAACCCCCAGGAATGAACGAACTTTTGTTATAAAGGCCCAACGGAACTTTAAGAGCACAAATAAAGAATTAATGGAGTTGGAGGCATCAGACTGAAATATGACATTGTCAGCTGTTAAGAGAGAGCTCCATTACCATGATCTGAAAGCTGTCAACCAGGGAGGAAGCTATTCCTCTAAAACTGACATAAAAGATAAACAAAAGTTTACAGATAATCACCAGTACAAAGGCTGAGACTTTTTTAAAATGTCAATTCCTTCATCAGTTCCTTAAATGTAATCCTGAGGTTCTGGTGGACCTTTTAAACAAAAAACTATTCATTCCTGGGTGTTAATTTGGGCCTCCTTGCTCACTGATGTAAAGTCTGCATGGTCCAAAACTTGTTACCATGAATCTTTTTGAAACGATTCCTAAGGAGAAACTTGCCTTGTGCAGATCTAACATTGTGCTTCAGAAGCCTTGGCTAAATCCTTAATTATGAAAAACTGAAATCTGAAAAAACCCTGTAAAATCTATCTTGTAACTATTATTTTTAAATAATTTTCTGTGGAAATAAAGTAGATATTCTAACTGACAACACACATGTTGTTTGATACAATGGAACATCTGCCGTGTAGGAAAATTGAGTTACAATTTCTTTAGCCAAGGTGTATGTAAATTTATGCCTACAACTGTAAAATTAATTATGTATTTTTAAAGGTGAAAAGTGGTCACGCATTTTTTAAAATATTTTTATTCATTCAAAAGTATTTAGCAGCTTTCCATATATTTAAAAAGGTTTAAAATATTTGTACATTGCTGTACTTGTTTGAATAATCACACTATACAGTTGATAACTTATTTTGTTTGTGTAGGTCAAAAACCACAACTTAGTGTTCAGCATGATGCTGGTGAGCAGATTCACTTTGTTTGCTCGCTGCCCGGATCTGCTAAGAGTAACACCACATGTAACCTGTACTTTGGAGAAGAAAGTCATCCCTTTTTATCCACGTCTGTCTGGAAAGTGAAATTAAAAAGGAACCAGAGGTTCTGCAACTTCTATGTCCGAGTTGACGATTTTCTGATACGCCTACATTTTGTTCAGCAAAAAGATGTTAGCTGTGATTACAGATTGGGAAGTGAAGCCAACTCGGTGTCTCCTCGTAGTGACAGATACAGCGTGACTGGTGAGTCTGAGCAAACGTGAATATGTGTGTCAGTTTATGGAACACAAAAAACACTTGTATAGAAAATGTTAAATTTATGACGTAAAATGCATCTAAGAATTACAGTTTGAGCCTGACTTCAGTTTTGTTCATGACAATGTTACATAAGAAGCCAATTTCCTGGCCATCTTCACTCACACAGCTCTGGTTTATTTCAAAGTCTGGTTACTGCTTTTCAGACCATGAATTTGTATTTCATATATTTAATCCACATATCAGCGCAATAAAGCACATACAACTACAACACAGTTATGTACATATTAAAACTGACAGGCAGAAATCTGTCTTCTTCTAGGCATTCTGGAAACAGAGTCACATGTGACTAAGATGATGCAAACGTCCCGTAAGACCACAGGTACATAATATACATCAAAAGTCACTAATATTTGTTTGTCTGAGAGCTTTTATATGCTGTTAAAAGTGTTTTTATTTATCAGGTCTTGCTGTTGCGAGTTGTAAGGCTTTTACATCTATAACTCCTGTGAAACGAATGAATGAATGAACGAACAAATGAGCAACTGAACAAAATTGTTTTTTGTTGTCAACCAGGCCCAATCTTTTCATGCGTTGAAAATTGGTTCATTACCTTTAAGTAATAATGGAGGTAAAAAAAGAAAGAAAAAAAAAGCGATCTTGTTACAATAACGAAAGTCCAAATCTCCGTTTAACTATAATTGGAGTACAATTTTTATGTCTGTAACACAAATTTAATGTGTTACATTAAATTTAATTTAATGTATTATAATTGACTTTTCAATTATAATACATTCTGTTTATCATCATATTTAACACAATTCACACGATTCAAAAACAAAAACAGATCTGCTAAAAATACTTTTGCTGATTTCTGCCAAACTTGGTATGACAGTGAAGGCTGGCCCCAAAACTGATGTGAAGGAATTCAGTTTGGCAAAGGTCAAGCTCAAGGAATTTGATTTTCAACCCGATATGGACCAAATGTGGCACACACTTACGTGGATTCCAGCATTGCCCTGGCAAGGTTAGCCAGAGGTCAATCATTTGGGTGAAGGTCAAGATCATTGGGGTCAAATGTCATAGTGTCTTCATGCCCACAGATACTATTGCCTAGTTAAATACAATTGAACTATATTGTTGGTATGTATGATCTGTTTGTATTTGGTGTTGGATTTCAATTTGTTCTTTTGTATGTTTAAACTTTTATCATTGTATTGTTGTGTGTTGATGTTTTATCCTGGAGAGCACTTTGAAATATTCTCCCTGAAAGTGCTATAAAAATAAAATGATTATTATTACATAAAGGCCAAGCTCCTGTAGCTAATGTTCAATATGGTTTTTGTGAGAGTCTTATTCTGATTTCATGTGCATGATTTCATTTTTAAGTGGGCTCAGAAGAACTTGACGCTTTTGATCCATCTGTTTTCTGAACCCGCTTATTCCAGTTAAAGGGCCTATCACACTGGGCTGCGAATGGTGGCAACCTGATGGAGACACGAAATTGTGCCTGGTGTTCCCGCGAGATTTGTGCCGATGTCGTGCAACGCTGTGGTGGCGCTCTGCCGATTCGACATGTTGTAAATATGTCGCCCATTCTGTACATGTCCTTCGCCGTTCATTGGCATCTGTTCACAGTGTTATCACGCACCCAGTGTTCCAGGGACAGCTGTCCCCTGACTCGGGCCCGGCATGTCAGCTTATCATTTGTTACTCCATGCACGTATATTTCACTTTCATGGGTCGGCGACACTTTCCCAAGTTGTCGCCGATTCCTTGGTCTTTCTGGCTCCCGCCAACTACATGGCGAGGGGTTTCCGATGGGTTTGCGCACAGCGACGCCTGTGGGAGTATTTCGGGAGTGCCTGTGTCGCACCATTTTTTTGGACATGCTCAAACTTCAGACGAGACGTGTGCGCCGCCCTGCGCCACTCTGCGCCACCTGCGACGGATGTGGGACAACCCGCGGATGCGCCGGGACATTCTGGGGACTCCCTCGGGAATGCCGTTCGCATGTTGTCGCAGCCCAGTGTGATACGCCCTTAAGGGTAAAAGGGGGCCTGGAGCCTATCCCAACGGTCACTGGGTGAGAGGCGGGGTACACCCTGGACAGGCCGCCAGTCTATTGCAGAGCTGATACATATAGACAGACAAACTCAATCACACTCTCACGCACACCTACGGTCAATTTTAGAGTCACCAATTCAGCTAACCTGCGTGTCTTTGGAAGTAGGAGGAAGCCGGAGCACCCGGAGGGAACGCAAATACGGGGAGAACATGCAAACGCCACAGACAAAGGACCAGGTCGGAAGGGAACCTGGGACCTTCTCGCTGTGAGGCAACAGTGCTAACCACTAATCCACCGTGCCGCCTCACACTTTTTACAGAAAGTAAAATACAGCTGTACAAACACACAGGCTGCATCGAAGGGTGAAATTTCTAAACTGCTGACACCTCTGCTTGAGATTTGACCTCCCAACGACAAAGCACTCAAGTCTGTTCTTAGAAAATGGATTTGGTTACTAACATCACAGTTAGCTAGCTTAAAGTGGCACTGCTGGCATGTTTGGTTTCACAATAAAGGCCTTACAAAGCTAGCGCAGCAAAACGCTTTTATTGTGACGCACTTTCAGGAAGTAATACGTTTGAGCAGAAAAGTGATGATTTTAAATGAGTGAACAACAAACAAACAAATAAATTTCTCCCTTCTTGTTTCAGGCCAGCCCGTTTTTTTCCACCAAGTTTTGTAATATTTGTTTCAGTACATATTGTATATTTGTTTTAACAACATTACCTACAAACCAGCAACCAGATAAAGATGAAAACATGACCTCACAAAATGTTTTCTATTAAACATTTTAAAATACAGGTTCTACCTGATTATACCTGAAATTCAGGGGGTGCCAATAATTCGACTGTACATATCCTGTGCTCTATTTATACGGTATCTCAGTGTATTCATTTGTATATTTCACTGCTCTCTATTTCTTTTACTTTGGAATTAATATTAAATAAAGATAATTTTTTAAAACATAAAAAAATGAAAATATGATTTTATTTATTCAACAGGTCTGGCTGTTGGTTGGAAAGGTAGCGCTGATGTTGCTAGTTCTGCTTTCACAACTCCTCTGAAACCAGAATCAGGTGACAACATTCGTGGCTATTTAATATTAAATAAAGATATTTAAAAATAAAAGTAAAAATGAAAATATGATTTTGTTTATTCAAAAGGTCTGACTTTTGATTGGAAAGATAGCACTGATGTTGCTAGTTCTGCTTCCACAACTCCTCTGAAACCAGAATCAGGTGACGTAAGAGTTAATTAACTTAAATTGGCACCACCAGCATTTTAAGTTTCACATTCAAGGTCTGCAAAACGGTCATAGCAAAATGCTTTTATTGTGAAGCACATTCTGGAAGTAATAAGCTATCATTGATATTTCTAATTCTGCTTCCACGACTCCTCTGAAACCAGAATCAGGCGACAACATTGCTGTCAGTCATTCACAATAATGCTTTTGCAAAAATTATTAAAAGTGCAGTGTCACACTGTCTGCACACTGTCCTAGAGATGACATTTGTTTTCCTTGCAAGACAAAATACACTGGTTCAAGCTGTTTAATTGTGTAACAGCTAGTTAATTTAAATTGGCACCGCCAGCATTTTCAGTTTCACATGAAAGGTCTGACAAAACCGTCCTAGCAAAATGCTTTTATTTATTACAAAATGCTTTTATGCTGCCCCAGCCTGTATCTCCCGTGAGGGAAAAACCTAAAACAAGCTATGGAAAAGCGTTCGGAAAGAGCCCGAGGTTGGGGGGGAGGATGAGAACCCCATTATGACGGACGCAAGTTATCGACCCGGAACGGGAATTCGACCATGAATGCAAGATGTATCTGCAGAAAAGAGTGCAGGAATCCGTGAGGCCTTAAAATACACGAGGCCAGGATGAGATGCATGGAGCAGGAAAACGAGCTGCAGTGCACAGGATATGGTCCTGATGAGATGCAGGAGAAGCCTGGCTAGGAATCACCCCACAGAGCCAAGTCCCTCTAAGCAGCGCAGCCTTCCAATCCTAGTAGAGCATTCCTACAGAATTGGATCAAGTTGCCGCCAGCCAGCAGCAGGTCTTTGTGGTCACAGTTCAAGGATGATGCATGTAAGATCATTGAGATGACAGCCAAGGGAGAGGTGGATTGTCAGCTTGAGGTATGACACCCATTATAGTCAGCTATGCATCAAAGAGGTTTGACCACATTGAGAGAAACAATGCTCAGCCAACCTATACATTGAACCAGCGAGCCAACAAAATACACCAGCTGCGGAAAGGACTGCGAACCCTGAAACAACAGCACAAGGTACCCAACAAAGAGGGAAAGCAACCACTTGCCAAGCTTCCCAACATCTTAAGAAAGAAGCCCATGACCCTACGGAAAGCAGCGGGGCACTGAAGATGGGGTAGAGAGAGCAAGGAAACACACTGCTTTAATTTGTAACCCTTGCACCTTTACCAAAAAGCTAGTGGGGGACAAATGCAGTGGAGGAGATGAACAACTTTCTCCACACCACTCTAAGTGATCTAGAGAGACCAGGAACTTGACCCACACATGACCCTCATAAGCCCTCAGCCACCAACGGTGGAGTTTGCCATGAGGGAGCCTATCTTAACAGAGGCTCAGGACATAGTCAAAGGGGCCAGATCAGCCTCTACCCCTGGCCCAAGCAGAGTCCCATACACAGTGTACAAGCATCGTTCACACTTCCTCCAGCACCTTTGGAAGATCTTAAGGGTGATCTGGCAGAGGAGATGGGTAGCCAACCAATGGAGGGGCACTGAGGGGGTTTGGATCCCCAAAGAAAGCTCAATGACCATCAGTCAGTTCAGATCCACACTGCTGAGCATGGAAGGCAAGATTTTTTTCAGCATCTTGTCACAATGACTAACAGAGTTCCTTCTGAAGAACAACAATCTCAACACTGCTGTTCAGAAGGGTGGGATCCCTGGAATGCCTGGCTGTTTGGAAGACACTGGTATAGTCACACAACTCATCAGAGAGGCGCAGGAAGGAAAAGGGGACCTAACTGTATTGTTGCTGAATTTGGCGAATGTGTATGGATCAGTACCACACAAACTTGTTGAGCTTACCCTGCATTGACACCATCTTCCAAAAAAAATCAAGGACCTTATCCTGAACTATTACAACAACTTTAGGTTAAGAGTCACCAGACTGGCATCGGCTTGAAAAAGGCATCATAACAGGCTGCACCATCTCAGTCATCCTTTTCACCTCTGACATGAACAAGGTTGTCAAGACAGCACAGTCCGAATACAGAGGCCAATTGACCAAGTCTGAAGCCTGGCAGTCCCCCATAAGAGCCTTCATGGATGACCTGACTGTCACAGCAACATCAGTCCCAGGCAGCAGGTGGGTCCTTGAAGGCCCCACTTTGGCACTAGAGACATTGATTTTGTTGGCTTAAAACTCATCCTTGTCCAGGTGATGAGCTTCTATCCTTTTCACCTCTGACATGAACAAGGTTGTCAAGACAGCACAGTCTTCACACTTGAAGGCCTGGAGAAGCTCATCACCTGGACAAGGATGAGTTTTAATCCAACAAAATCAATGTCTCTAGTGCCAAAGTGGGGGAAATGTATTGGATAAGGTCTGGTTCTCAATTGCCGGAGCCACCATCCCATTCATTACAGACCAGCCAGTCAAGAGCCTTGGGAAGATCTTTGACTGCAGCCTTAAAGACATGGCTTCCATCAAGAAAACCAGCGAAGAACTTGGGCCTGGCTCACCAAGGTGGACAAGTTGGGCTTGCTAGGAATGTTCAAGGCCTGGATTTACCAGCACTCAATACTACCCCAGATCCTGTGGCTGCTGCTGGTGTACACGGTGCCCATCACTACAGTTGAATCTCTGGAAAGAAAGATGAGCAGCTACATGTGAATGTGGCCAGGACTACTACACAGCCTTAGCAGCACTGCTCTTTATGGCAGTCACAACATCTTACAGCTCCCAATCAGTGGCCTCACTGAAGAGTTCATGGTATCACGGACAAGGGAAGTTCTGCAGTACAGAGACGCCAGAGATCCTTTCCTTACCAGTGTTTCCTATGTGCTTGCTCATTGGGTGGGTAAGGTTCGACCTTACCTTTGTGAAGTGCCTTGGGGCAACTTATATTGTGATTTGGCGCTATATAAATAAATTGATTTGAATCCAAAAGTGGCAACCACAAGCATCCAGGTACGAACAGGCAGGAAGTGGAGTGCAGACAAATCTCTGGAAGTGGCAGAGTCAAGACTGATGCATAAGGCACTGGTGGGGTCTGTTGCAACAGGACGATCGGACATCGGCTACTAACCAGCATTCGGGGTCAACAATGCCCAGGGCAAGGAGCGCCACTGCTCACACTCCAGGAGGAAGCATGAGCAGGCGTGAAGGAAGTCTGAGCCAGTAGGATTGTGGGGATGGGACAGCAAGGAGCATGGATGAGATGGGAAAGTGTACTGCAGTGGAAAGTTACATGGTCCAACATCTGGTCCAAGCTGTTGTAGCGAGTTGCTGACAGAGTCTGGACAACCTCATCTCAAAGATGAGATCATTCCTTTTCGTTTACAACAGGATGTACCCCTTTCAGGACCGAAAGCATGAAGGAATTACAACTTTCAACTCATATTGAACCTCCTTGAAAATACGAAAAAGATAATAAACTGTGAACATTTCACGGTTCACAGAGGGAACCAAGCTGACATAAAACTCACTCCTGCATTGACCTTTGACATGGAGACGAGTACGTTCTCCCCAGCAAACCTCCCCTGTCTTGGACAAAAACCAGATCTCAACCCATCTGTGACCTCAAACCTGGAACTTTACCTGGGTGCATGCTGCCCCCTTTTGGCTGGCAGCCGAATCTGACCTGGACCATACAAACGAATTTAACTATCTTTGGTAAAATTTAATAACTCTCTCTTGTACGTTTAGTAATACA
>OMMV01225564.1:0-12902 GCA_900302635.1 Chatrabus melanurus | reverse complement strand
GCTCATCCAGTAATTTGCATCACGTTATACCAAAATTGGAGCAACTTTTAACTTTTGACCCCTATACAAACTGCAAATGACCTTTGTCACCATTTTTGCTGTTTTTGCCCCATAACTCCAGAAAATTCAGTCACAGATAGTCCAAACTATACCTTTTTGTAATCTTTATGATCAGGCAAATAATATGGTATATGTTTCAAATATGATTGGAGGATTTTTATATTTTGACCCCTGTGTAATCCTTCATTGACCCCCGCATGGTCCTCAGAGGTCAAATCCAACTTGGCTCCATATCTGAAAATAAACCTTATGGTATGTACTAACTGTGGTAGAAATTTCATGCTTGTACCACAAAATACACAATTGTTCTCATATGGAGTGCTTATCCGCTGCACTATATGCGCTTTCTTGCATGACAAATTCAATTCAGCAAGTTTTAACATTGTTACAGGTACCCTTGACCTTCAAATTCCAATATGGCTGCCAAAATGACCATTCGTATATGCACAAATGCCCTACCATCGCTGTTGGAGCCTTACAGAGAGCAAATACTTGGCCATATGCTATTCATAGTCAGCACTACCCAGATTCCTGCATAATGTTGCAACTACCACAATCACTGAAGATTCAGATTCTGATACAGATGCTCGTGACAGCGACTCTGATGGATATGAAAGCAACATTGTATTGTAAAATGGATCTAAGAGTAAACTGAAATGGACATTTTGGCAACATTTATATCGGCAACAATGATTTTGGCAGCCGTATTGGAATTTGAAGATTGTTTGAACAGTGTTAAAAGTTGCTGAACTGAATTTGAACGTTTTTAGCTATAGCGTCCTCAAATAAGGTCAACTCCCTAACAAAACTATACATTTGTAGATTCCTTAGGACCATACGAGTAATTTGATATGTTTTTTTGACATAATGGGAGCACTTTTAAATTTTGACCCCATCTGACCTCAAATGCCCCCTCTCCCCAGAATGCCCAGAAATTTCAGGAGGTGAGCCCAAGCTAAATTTACTCGGAGTCTATCAGGGATCCCAAAAATACTTTCAAACCTTTGTTCTAGAGAGTTGGTGATGGGACCTTCAGGCTGGTCTACTAATGTGGCATCAGACGTGACCTGAGACCTGACCTGACCAGTGCGCACGATGTAATCAAACCATGCAAATGAATTATGTCGTGTGCGTACAATAAAATTTCAAGAGCAATCATGCTTTTTCTTTCTATGAACACTCTGGGGCGCCGCGGGTATGTCCTGAACACCCTCGTGTGCGTACGTTGGAAGGACACGACAGCCATTTTACTTTGGCTGTTAACCCTTCAGGAATTCAACAAGGGGCAACATGCACCTGCACCTTACAATTTTTTTTGTGCGCACGAGTCTCATTAAGTTTGTATCGCTTGCAAATGTGGTTTGCCTGTGTTTGTGTATACACGCCTATGTGCCCCTGTGAATATGTAACAATCTGCCTGTAATAACGTATGCAACGCCATGCAATATGCCTCATGGTGTAATACGGTAAATGGGCAATTCCATGGGACTGTCGAGTCCGTTACCGCTTCACTGAAAGCGTAACGGACATGATAGTCTCATGGAATTGCCCAAATACCGCACCGGTCATGTCGCTGGATTTTTGAATGTTGTAATTGTTGCGATGTGGTCTCATCTCGTGAACACAATATTTCTCGGAGATCTAGCTGTAACGTGGATTTGTTTCGTATTATTGTGTGGTGTATGGCCAGCTTAATGCTTGTACAAAGTCTCTCACAACAAGCATGCTTTGTTTCATATCACTTGACATCAATATTGTAATTTGTCATTTTATTAGATGTACCAACAACATTGTACCCATTGCTACTTTGGTTGTATTTAAAAGTTTTATTTACCCAGTCAAAAAAAAAAATGTTAACAAAAATGTGTTTTTGCTCATTTTAAATACTCATGTTAATAAAGATTTCAGATATTACATACCTCTGTCCCCTTGTCAGTGTCAAACGATTATTGACAACAATAACCAAAACATTTTAGAACATAGCATTATGCTTTTTTAGACTTCTATTAAAACAATTATACAGAACAACCGCAAACAATCACAAAATGCATCTTATGTACAGCAAGTATATATTATATATATTTCTTTGCACAACAGTTTGGTAGTTGAAGAAAATAAATCAATGATATTAAAACAAATAGAAATTTGAGGCACTCCTATGTTGACTGCCACTCTGTTCCCACAACAAATACACACATCTGTGAAATATACATATTTTACAGTATTTAGAAAATGGCTTCAATTTTTTTATTTTTTATTTAACAGTGTGACAGTGCTTTTCAATATTTATTTATTTTTTTAATCAGCTGTAATCCAAAATTTAAAGACTCACTGATATATTGATTTACACCAGCTCTTTTCAAAACAACTGCAAGTTTAACAATGAAAAAATATGGACACAATGGAAACGTAACCAACTGGAATCATGTTTTGCACAGTACAAGTGAGATGGGTCAGAACGGTATATTAGCCATACTTCCAGGACCATAACCAATGGGACTGTCCAGAGGCATTCCCCGCTGTCTGAGAGACTGTGGGCCCATCATACCCGCCTGTGGATGGGCAGGACTCATCATGGGACCCTGAGGGGTCATTACAGATCCCTGGGGGCCAAAGGGATCCCCTGGAATTGACATACTTCGTTGTTTGGCTTGCATCATCATAATGTTTTGCTGTGCCATCAGACTGTGTGGGTGTTGCTGGGAGGACATCATGCCAGGGTAAGGATTGGAAGGATGGTGGAGAAGGCTGTTGGCCATCATGGCTTGCTGTTGCTGAAGTTGCTGCTGTGGCATTATGCCTGTCCGTCCCATTAAATGTCCAGGGGGGCACATGGGACCCAAACCTCCACCAGGAACCATACCCCGTGAGCCCCCTTGAGGAATGCCCATGCTTTGGCGTATTCCCCCATGTGATGGGTGAGGTGGAAGCTGCTGTTCTGCCATCATATTTTGCAGGTTAGCCAAGTGAGGGTTGGATGACGGACCACTACTATGTGGAGATGCAGAAGATGTGAGCTGTTTGAGGAGCTGCTGTGGGGTAGGTTGCTGGGAAGGCTGACCCGGATGCGGATTTTGAAGTGGCTCACTCTTCGGGAAATACTGAAGGGTGCTACTGGGCTTATCAGAAGGAATAATACGGGAAAGATCAAACTCAGGGATCCCTGTGTGAGTGGGACGTATGACTTCACTTAGGTCCGGGCCATCACCCATGGGTAAAGAGGCAAATGAGTCTGAGTGGTGAGAGGGCCGATGGTGAGGAAGCCCCTTGCCAAGCAGGTGCAACTGCTGTGGTGGCAAAACATCCTCATTTGACTGAGAGAAATTCTGAGACATTCCTCCAACAGGTGAGTGCATGGGTCCGTGAGACGGTGGCTGCATGCGAGTAAAACCTGCCATCTGGTTTTGAGGCATTGGTGACATATTGCAGGGCCCGATTCCATCGGGCCCTGCTCCCCCCATCATGGCAGTATTAATGGCAGACATGCTCATAGGATTGGGGGAAGAAAGCATAGGTCCTGAGGCATCATGGGACAGGTGCTGCTGACCTTGGCTTACAATACCCATTGGGCTTTGTGGATCACTGTGGGGACCAATAGAGCTCTGGGAAACAAGCATCTGGGAGGTCTGGTGATTCCCCATGTTACCTGGTGAAACAACACAATAAGCATATTGGAAATCAGACTAACCTAAAAACTTTTAATTATCAAATAGAAATTAAAAGATTTTTCATATTTTGACAGTCCTACTACAATGTGAGGGTTCTGGATGAGCAAAAGTTGTCACATGCAAAGCAACTTAAGGTCAAGAAGAGTACACACAAGTGTTTTATTCTTGATCGTGTTTTTTTTTAAAAAAAATAAATTTTTATACTCGTCTTACTCTTCCTATGTGGACAGATGGAAGGGAGGGTTAGATCTGTGACGCATACTGTGCTCCACCTTGAGGTTCTATAGACTATGTTCTAAAACGCGTGCTGCGCACAATGCCATCTGGAGGGCACATATTTCTAAGCGCAACCCTGAGCTTTAGGCACAAAGGCGATGGCATAAGGCTCCACATTATGCAAGGGTGGGTTGTAGGCATTCTGTAGGTATATTATAACAACCAATCAGTGTCATCCCCTTAAAACATGACAGTGCAAGGTGCAGAGCACAATGGTACTGAATGGATGCAAGGGAAAGGTGTGGAGAGGATTTATGTTGAGGAAACGAATATTTGCGGACAGGGCGAGCCAGTGTGCGCATGTGGGGGTGGAGAGGCTTCATGCTGGATGTTGCTGAGAAAGTTGGATTAACGCCTATGTGAATATTACATCCTTTATCGCCCATTACTCCGCTGTATGAAGCGTGTCAGCTGGACTTTGAGACGCAATCCATGCAAATGGACCCATTGCATACAGAACTTAAGGTTCATTAAGAGCCGTTCGTCTTTAACTGTCATACACTCTGTGTGCTGGGACGCAGTTGGAGTGTGACCCTTCTTTGTCTGTTATAAGGTTGGAGTGTGTGATGAGTGTTTGCCATGTGTTTTTGTATCAACGCGTTGGTTGTTACGCATCTTAACGGTGAATTACCAGCAGATGTTTTCCTGTCAATGTTTAATGCCCAGACTAAAACTGAATCCTCCCTCGTTTGTCCTCCTGACCTCCACACAGACCCAACTGTGGGGAGGAAGAAAAGCACTGTTAAAGTATTGCAAAAACCAAAAAAACAAAAAAAAGATTTGAAGGTTGTGATTTTTCCATTAATTAATTCTTTTATATTGTTATGTTTATCCTCAATTCAGATTCATGTTCTTTACTTTGTTGTGATGGATGACAGGAACACACCAGCTTTGTGCCTGACCACACCTCATTTTTAGATGAACATGGCCATGGGCGCACAGATGACCACAAGTAAATTTGGTATAGAAGAAAAATGGCAGCTGGGCATAAAAATGACAACTGCGTTGGGTGGAAACTAGCAGTGCCACTTGTGTTGTGTCGTGTGCCACTTTGTGAAAATATAAAAATTCAATAAGTGAAAATATAGTGTTAAAGGTTACTTGTTTGTCAAATGTAGCAGACCATTTTTATGCTGACAGGTAAGGCTAGCATTTTCCATGGGATACCGCCACAAGTATACATCAGACCTGTGGGAAAGCCACGTATCCGTCTCAAAGCGGCTGGAGAGCTATTGTCCAGTTGCTAGATTGGAGATCTTGTTGCTGTTAGAAGTGTAATGTTTTATGATGGTTTCATACTTACGTGGGGCGAAAGACAAAATTTAGCTTGGTTGCCGGAGTGGCAAATACGGTAATTTGCATAAATTCAATATGGCCCACGTATGCCGTGGCTGGAATATAACTTTTCAGCCAGTCAACTTAGAATCATTTGCCTGATCCTAAAGATTCCAAAAAGATACAGTTGGACTATCTGTGACTGAATGTCATGGAGTTATGGGGTAAAAACAGCAAAAATGGCGACAAAGGTCAATTTCAGTTTGTAGGGGTCAAAAGTTAAAAATTGCTCCAATTTTGGTAAAAAGTGATGCAAATTACTGGTTGAGCTAATATGGTTTTAAAAAGGAACAGTTTGCACCATCTGTTATACTTAGTAATCATGTTACTGGGTAACATGTCATAGTATCCAATGGACTTTGACCTTTACTTTGGAAACCAAGCATTCAACACAGTCAAAACTATTCCAATTATGTGTGCGCCACTATCAGTCTCTTGCCACCCGATGGCAACACATGACACTCTTTCCGTTTGCTCTGCCCTACAGTGCGCTCCAAATGCCGAAGAAATGAACAATGCTTCATGTGGACGCAGATATTTTCAGATACGGCCATGTGCCGTATTTGTTTCAAGCCGGCGCTCCCAACAAAAACGCAGCCGTGTGGACTAGGCTTAAGTGTCTTGTCCAAGGACACAAACAGGTAGCATGAGTGGGATAGAGTTCTACCACAAGTACCCTAATAACCATTTATTTCCTTTTCAGCAATTACTTGAAAACAGGATTTCTCTCATATGACTCAATTGTCAAAGATGATCGGAGCGCTTGATCGATAATGTTCCCTGCAATGGTAATAGCGTAGTGCTTTGACAGCAAGAGTGCGTGAGCGGGTTAGTCCATCCCAGCCAGAACAAAAACAATAAATGGTACCATCTTAGAACTCACCAAATTCAAAACGGGACAAACATAATGAGGATGATTAGTTTGTGGTGAACTTTGATGTGCCAGATCAATTGAAAAAATCAACTTTGCTTTGTTTTTTTTAATATCCCATAGGCTGCGCAATTAATCGCATCTCAGTCTTAATTGTACTTTCAGACGACACGATTACATAACTGTCAAAGGGTGCAGTTTAAATAAATAATCCATCTTCAGCGCTGCACCGAGTACGCTGCTGTGGATGGTGTGCACCACCATTAAAACGGATTTATTTTTCCCGCTCTATCGGATTTAGACTTTATACATTTGGTGAAGAATAAAAATGTCTTTGCGTGGATTTTACTGAATTTAACAAGCGCAGCTCCTGTCTGGCCCCCCTCTGGTTCTGCTGCCTGCACTGTGCGCGCTTCATCTCTGTGGTTTCAAACGCCTCCCGGTAACTTTTCCCACGGGTGGAAAATCATTTTCAGGTGAAGATGGGATTTAAGGGTCATGGCAATATGGTCTGAAATGTGATCTTTGTTGTGTGAACACAGCAGAGTTTTCCGCTGAAGTGAGCAGCACTTGGTGATCATGCACATCTCAGCGTACAGCCACATATGTTAGACATGTAAAACGATAGGGGAAAAAAAAGCGTAAAAAAATGTGTATGATTCATAGGCTTTTTGATTCAGGCTTTTCCAAATAGCAAATTTGAAAATGAGAATATTCTTGACCAAATAAGATTTTTCAAAGGGTTATATTGTGCAAAACCAGTTTTAAAATCTACCTTTTACATTTTCATGTTTGAGTTTTCATGTCAAACATCCCCAAAGTCCCACAATTCTCTGAGTGTGCTCACAGAATTTCTCCTCCTATAAACATAATTTAAGCCTGGCACAGGTTGTTTTAGGGTTGTGTGACATGTAACAGAACACTCCCTCATGTTTTAATTTGACCTCAGATTATTAAAAGATCACACCCACTCAATGGCCCAGGATTACCACTCTATTCCAAAGCCCTAGACAAAAAAAAACAACCCCCCCCCCCCAAAACCTGATATGCAAAGTAAAACTTGCTGCATCATGCAGCAATACTACAAATTTGTTTTATATGTTAATCGAGTGCTAAAAATGTTAAAATAAACTTTGTTCTGCTTTTTTGCATGAAGCTTTGATAACTATAGGAAATAGTCAGGTCCATAAGTAAACATAAGTAAACAGTAACACTGTTTTTGTAATTTTAGTTCTGTACGGCGCCACAACGAAGTTGAAATGAAACAATCAAAATGTGCTTGCAGTGTCGACTTTCAGCTTTAATTTGAGGGGTTTTAACAGAAATATTGCATTAATCATTTACGAATTATGGCCATTTACGGCATTATGCACACGTTCTCCAATGGCAGCCACAGAAGCCTATAACTCCTTCAGAGTAGCCTGGGTGTCTTTGCTGCTTCCCCCACTAGTCTCCTTGTTTTTTGTTCTCAGTTTTTGAGAACTGTCTACTCCACACAGTACCATACAGTTTGTGTTTCTTAATGATTGTCAGAAATGAATTCCAAGACATATTCAGTGACGTGGAAATGTTCATGCATCATTCCCTGACCCATCTAAAGAAAACTAGCTGTTAAAGTGATGATTTGTTTTAAAAATAAATTTGTCCAATTATTAATGGGCTCTGAAAATGCTTTAACTGTATAAAAGTGACTAATTCATAAATGATTAATTTGATATTTTGTTAAACCCTCTGAATTAAAGCTAAAAGTCTACACTCACCGGCCACTTTAATAGGTACACCTTGCTAGTACTGGGTTGGACCTGCTGCTGGAGCCCATCTGCTTCAAGGTTCGATGTGTTGTGCCTTCAGAGATGGTATTCTGCATACCTTGGCTGTAACGACTGGTTATTTGAGCTACTGTTGCCTTTCTATCATCTTGAACCAGTCTGTCCATTCTCCTCTGACATCAACAAGGCATTTTCGTCCACACAACTGCCGCTGACTGGATATCTTCTCTTTTTTGGACCATTCTCTGTAAACCCTAGAGATGGTTGTGTGTGAAAATCCCAGTAGATCAGCAGTTTTTGAAATACTCAGACCAGCCCGTCTGGCACCAACAACCATGCCACGTTCAAAGTCACTGAAATCCCCATTCTGATGCTCGGTTTGAACTTCAGCAAGTCGTCTTCACCACGTCTAGATGCCTAAATGCATTGACTTACTGCCATGACTGGCTGCTTAGCTATTTGTGTTAAGCTACTGAACAGGTGTACCTAATAAAGTGGCCAGTGAGTGTACACTACAAGCACATCTTGTTTGTTTCATATCAACTCCATTGTGATGGTGTACAGGAGCAAAATTACAAAATTGTCTGTCTAAATTCTTATAGTCCGGACTATTGCAATCGCCAATTGCAGTATTTCCCACAATAACTGCAATATGACTTTTTATTGTTTTTTTATCAAATTGTGCAGCCCTAATGTCTGCCAGTTACTGGACGATTAGTGGATGCTGGATCGTAAATTTGGAACAGCTGTGGTTCAGTTTACATGATGTCAATTAGGTGGCCAAATTCGGGACGAAATATACAACAGAACGGCAACGTAAAACCAGAATTCAAGAATGGACAGAGCGTGTGGCTGGGGACAAAGAAAAAAATTTCATGTGTGTTGCAAATTACTGATGACAAACTAAATACTGTTCAGGAATGTTTTGAAACCTGTTCTGAAACATTGCTCTGGGTCTGTATCAAAAGGAAGACATGCTGAACACTGGCACCTGCTGGACGGTTCATGAATGTACATCCATATCAAACTGGTACGTAAAGGCTAAAGTCGGTGTAGGGTTGTATGTGCACTTGCATGTATGTTCCTCGTTTTATAAAGGACAGTCTTTTTGGTTCCATGTATGTGTGGATTCTAGAGCAGCTGTGCCGGAAATAAACAGGTACCATGTAGTTGTAACTTAATTACCGTGCACACGTCAATTCATCCTTACTGGGTGTTGATTCATGGGGTCATTGTAGTGACATGACCTTTGCCATGAAAGCTTCTCCAGACTGTCCTTTGGGATTTCCACACCCTATAAAGTTATCTGACAGTGTATGGAATTAAAAAAAAAAAACAAACTCCATTGTGTTATTCTTTTTATATTATTTATGTGCATTCTTTGCTCTCATATGATTCATGTTTATTTGCAGAAGTTAGTTTTTGTAGGTCGATGACTTGTGCCTGACAGTTTGAAATGCTGTCTTTATAAACGATGATTTGGGCATTTCGCGATAATGGAAAGTGGTATGGAATGTCCAACCAAATTAATAATTCTAATTCATAATGATTTGCCATAGGTAGAAACATATCAATGATCCTCGCACATTACATGAATCAGACATTTGGATTTTTTATTTTTTTTAAAAACAAAGAATACTGTACCTCCAAGGCTGACACCAGACAGAAGAGGTCGATCTGGCAGCATCTCATCATCTGAAGTAGCGATTGTTTTAATTGCATCATGGTAGAGAGGAGTAGAACTGGGCATGGCATACTTAGACATCTGAGACATGATCAGAGACAAAGGATTTTGGGATGGAGGGGCATCTGGAGAGGAGGTAAAAGGCATACTGGGATTCATAGAGCCTGGCTGGCTAATAGGGGTAGAGCTGGAACTCCGAGGAGGTAGAGACTGGCCTGCAAAGAACAGAAACGAACATTACTTTCGCAGCACATAAGAGAAATATGTCTGATTAAGAACAAAAGTGTGAATGCTGTTTTTGATTGCTACTGTACCTGTCTCAGTGGAAGTACGTCCTTCATTTCCTACTACCTTTCCGCTGGTTTGACCACCTGGACTTGGAAGAGCCGTTTTCGGAGATGTCCACTCTGGAGAACCAACAGCCATGGCTGGGGACTTAAGTCGTCCAGGAGAGGCAGAAGGAGAGTGTATCCCAAGGGTAGAAGTCCCCATTACTTGAGGAGACTTCATGGAAGTAGAAGGAGGAGTCCCAGCACCAGAGGGTAGAGGTGGGTGATGCCCTGCAGAGGAGATCTGTGAAGGGGACTTCAGTCCTGGAGCAGATGGGGAAGGCAGAAAAGGAGATGGCTCTTGGCTAAGAGACGGAGACTTTAGCTGATGAGGAGGAGGCACTCCAGGAGAGGCTAAGGGGTTAACATTGATTGACAAGTCAGACGGGCGCCTGGGACCAAGGTCTGCTCCCCTAAGGTGTCCAGTCATTGGCATATGAGTTAGTCGTGATGTAATCCCCATTTGAGTAGGGCCATGCTGATTAGGAGCAAACATCTCAGAGCCAGGCTGCTGAAGATAGGATCCTTCCAAATGTCCTCCAGAGAAAACACCTTGATTGGGAAACTGGAAGGAGCCATCAGGTCCTTGTATCACTCCCTTATTTATTCCTCTTCCATTTTGAGAAGACCTGATATGTGAAATCTCATCAGGGCTTAACATCTCACCTAAAGGCACCCCTCCAGCAGGACCTGCTCTGAGCTTCTGAAATAACATCATCTGTTGTTGCTGTTGCACATTCAGCTGTGGGTTCATCGTCAGGGCATTTCCCAATGGAGAATCCCCCAAGTCTCTAATTTGGGGAATGCCTCCCCCACCAGGAGAGCCCATAATCTCCCGTGGAGCAGGAAAGTCCATCGGATCACCTCGAGTGGAAGGTGGACACCGGGCCATTCCCAAAGTGGGAAAATCTGGGCCCCCAGGATTATCCACAATTCTTGACCCCAGGCTGCCCTGTTTCTGTTTCGCCAACCGCTCAAGTTCAAACCTGGGGAGTCCCTGCATCTGTCGTTTCTCCATGATGCGAAACATTTCCTCACGAGTTAGCAGATGCTCAGCATTACCCTGAAAGTGCTGAGAAGGTCCACCTTGTCCACCAGGATAACAGCCATGAAATGCACCCCCACCACCCATGTTGGGCATATCCTCTAGCCAAATTATACCTGGTCTAGTGGGCCTCTGGGGCCCAAGACCTTCCATTGATAGCATTGTGCCTGGACTACCAGGAAAACCCCCTCCTCCATGAGGCACTCTTTGCACATGTCCTAGGAACCTTGGGCCACGAGGTCCTTCTTGGTGCATGTCCATCATACGTGCATTTCCACCCATTCCTCCTCCCATCACAGTTCCAGAACCCCACTGCTGATCTCCAGGCTTGCTGTGGTACGGAGGAGGTGGCCCTCTCATCATCATGGGACCTCCATGCATTCCCATCTCAGTCATCATTCGTAAATGCTGGGGATGCGTCGAGGGTTGCATTTCCTGCTGTCGTCTCTTCTCCTGGTAGTACTCCTCCTGCAATTTCCGCCATGCCATTTGTTCTGGAGTCAGCCCTTCAGGTCCAAGTAAGGGTCCCATGTCCATCCCAGGGGAAGAAAGCTGGTGATAAGGGTGTTGTGGCAAGTTATGGTGAGAATCCATTTGTGGCTCGTCAATGGCAGGCCCACTAAGAGATTGTGTTTGTGAAATGATGGACTGGAGGGGTTCATCATATTTCTTCATGCCTCCCATTGGAGCCAATGCAGATGACAACATATTACCAATACTGCAATTTCCAGAGGCATTAGTGCAGTTGTCATTGTCCTCAAGCATACTACTCCTATCACTATTGGCGTTACTTAGGTTGGAGGAATTATTGGGAGGGTTGTTGTTGTTAGAGCCTCCTGTCTCTCCAGGGCCTCCATTGGCCCCACTGCGCAAGAGCAGCCTCTCTATGTCTCTCAGTGTCTGCAAAGACCGCTCCCTGTGTTCTAGCTGCTCTTTGGAAAGACCATCTGTATTTGTCGGCCCACTCCTCTGGCCTGGTTCACTCTGTAGGTGCGCCGATAGGATGGAGGGGCTTCCTGTAGGAGAGAGAGCAGCAACAGGAAGAGTCATGCCCCCCACGACCTCCCCATCTCCTGTGCCAGGTGTAGCCATGCTTCCTCCCTCTGACCGATGGGCAATGACGCTGTTATTGCTGGAGGCTCCGCCAAGTCTGGTCTGAGACGATTCATTATCTGAATGTCCTGCTGATGACGGCGTCCCTGCAGGATGCAACGGGCCAACAACTCCTGCAGGAGGTGGCTGAGGAGTCCCTCTATGGGATTTTGGGGTGCCTGTGGGTGGAGAGCTGCTGGAGTTAACCTTCTCAGATATGCTAGGGATCTTCCCTGGTGGGTGGCCCTGCGGAAGACAGAATTCAGGCTATTAAGCTGTAATAATGATATCTACCTTTTCTGACATTATACTGCTGCTCAGGCATGTATATTTTGTGTATAGCTTTACTTTCCCAATGCAGGTATTCACAGCAGGACCAAAACAGTCAATGGAAACAAGAACAAAGATTGTGTGTTTATATATATATATTTTGGACACTCTGTGCATGTGTTATATCTCTTGTTGGACTTTGTGCTTTGTATTTCTGTCTCTTTGATAGTATGGCCATAGCAGATGGTCCCCCCTCTGAGTCTGGTCTGCTTGAGGTTTCTTCCTATACTTATAAAACATCCAGGGAGTTTTTCCTTACCACTGTTGCTATTGTGCTTGCTCAGGGGGTGGGTAAGGTGAGACCTTACCCTTGTGAAGCGCCTTGGGGCGACTATGTTGTGATTTGACGCTATATAAATAAATTGAATTGAAATAAATTGAATAATGAAGACCTATGAGATTTCCTGATTTGATTGTGGTTATCGTCATTGAGAAACTGCAGC
>OMMV01225554.1:0-12046 GCA_900302635.1 Chatrabus melanurus | reverse complement strand
AAAGACTAAGTACAAAAAGTCTCCAGCGGGGACAGGACGAGGGAACCAGGAAGGAGTACTGGGGAGGCGTTGAGGATGGAGCCAACAGGACACACGAGGAGAACCAGGGACTGGATCCAACAACTTAGACAAACAGAACAAGACAAGAACAGAGACAAACGTACTCACCGGGGAAACACTGATAAATAAACAAGAACACGACAGAGTGAAACTCAATTAAACAGACTAATATGAACAAACCAGGAAACAAACCAGGACGAACCCGCAAAGGAACACTGGGAAGTGACTTGACTAAATAGTGAACAGATAACGAGACGCAGGTGCTGTGAATCTAAGTGACTACAGGTGTGCTGTGAGAATCACACTACAAAAACACAGAGACAAGTGACTGACACAGTGAACACTAACCTAAGTGCAGACCAAACCAGGACAGAACAGAACAACAAGAGGTAAACTGAAAACTACTTAATGTATAAAGAAACTAAAACGTGGCTGAGGATAAATTAGAAAATAAACTCAGGACTGGAGAACTCATAACAATAAGACAAAGTGATAAAACTCTAAACACAGAACACAGAGGTCACAGGACAAAAATGACAGGACACAACAGCACCAAGACGTTAGCAGCAGATCTTTTAAATCCTGTGATTGGTCTTTGTTATGATTCGTATCAGTGAACCCAAAATGCAGACAGTCGGGTAGTGAAATAATAACTGATTTATTTACCAGAATAAAACAGGTTGAGTCCAAAAACAGGGAACAGTCCAAAATGTCAGGTACAAAGCAGATGTTGCTACTATCATCATGAGCACCTCCCCGATCAAACATGTTCATCTTCCCTTTTGTTCTGTTTTGTTTAATTTTTTTTTCTGTTTCCACATTATCTTTGTTGTCGTCCATGTTGTTGGTTCAGACACTGTTTTTTCATCATCTGTCACCATCATTGTTATTGTCTCTGTCATTGGCAATGTCATTGTATGTCTAATGGTTGTTTTATGTGGTCTCCCCTTAATTTAAAGAGGAAAATGGGGGCAGCAAATTGCTGCAGTGATATTAAAATCTGAAAGGAGCCAGCTGAGGTGGTTTGGTCATCTGATGAGGATGCACCCTGGTCCTCTCCTTAGGGAGGTCTTCCAGGCATGTCCAACTGGGAGGAGGTCCTGGGGAAGATCCAGGACATGCTGGAGGGTTTATATTTCCCAACTGGCTTGGGAACACTTCGGGATCCCCCCCGGAAGAGTTCAAGGACTTGGCTGAGGATAGGGCGGTGTGGGTTAAGCTGCTTGGTGTGCTGCCACTGTGACCCAGACCCGGATAAGCAGCTGAAAATGAATGAATGAATGATATTAAAATTGTATATATTCCTCATGTTATGAGCCAAGTGTGAATCATACTAGAGCGATGTTTACAGACAAGAAAATGTTAACTTGCTGCCCAATATATCCTGCCCACTGACAGGTGCCATTGTGACAAGATAATCAATGTTACTCACTTCACCTGTCAGTGGTCACAATGTTATGGCTCATCGGTGTATACTGACTGTACAAGAACTTTGAATTGGGACCATGGGGCAGGTAAGGTTTAGGCTTGGCTTGTGTCTTGCACTTTGAGCCGACTTAAGTTCTGATTTGGTGCTGTACAAATAATTTAAATTGAAGGTAAACAGAAATTTATGAACCCAGTGATTCTAAAGTGATTATTGCTTTAAGAGCCACCACTGAAAATTTATTAGAAATGCAAGACAGACACAAAATACACTAGGGAACAGTAATAAACCCTGACACACGTAAGCATTACACCTGATAGGGTTTTAACTAGAACCTGGGTATTTGACCACATTACCCCTGTGTTAGCTTGCCTTTATTGGCTACCTGTGATTGTGAACAATTTTAAGGTTTTGTTGTTGGCCTATAAAATTCTTAATAGTTGTGCAGCTTCCTATCTCATGGAACTTCTCAAGCCATATGTGCCAACCTGTGTTTAGCAATTTCAGAATTCAGGTTTCCTTTGCGTTCTGAAAGTTAAAAAGAAAATGGTTGGCTGTCGGGTTTTCTGTCATTGTACAGCTACCTTGTGGAGCAGCCTCCCTGTGTATGGTAGAAACTACGGAGCCCTTCTGGCGACATTGGTGAGAAAGTTGTGGAAGTAAGGTGTGGCCAAGAATTAATAAGGCATCAGAGTGTAATAACTAAATTGTGGCCACAATATATGACTGTGGTCATGCCTTTTACACTTCTGACACACACACAGTTGCTTCATGATGCATTAATTTACACCTCATAAACTCTGAAATGTACATTTATGTCCAGAAGTAATTGAACAGTGACACCATGTCTTTTGGTGGCTTCCCTCACTAGTCTCCTCCTTGCACAGTAACTCAGTTTTTGACAACTGCCTACTCCAGACAGATTTACCATACAGTACCATACGGTTTGTATTTTTTAATGATTGATGCAAATGAATTCCAAAACATATTCAGTGACTTGGAAATATTCATGTATCCATCTCCTGACTTTACTGAAGAAAACTGGCTGTAAAAGAGATAATCTGTATTAACAATAATCCTTATATTTCGTTTGTCCAATTACTTATGACCTCTGAAAATGGAGGGACTGCATATACAAATTGCTGTAATTTCTAAATGGTTAATGTGATTTGTTTTTTGTTAAACCCCTTGAATTAAATCTGAAAGTCTACACTACAAGTACATCTTGATTGTTTTATTTCAACTTCATTGTGGTGATGTAGAGGCAAAATTACAAAAATTGTCACTGTCCAGTTACTTCTGGACCCGACTGCATGTCTTACCAAATCATTGTCAGACTGAATTCTTACAGCCTGACTTCAAAGTAACAGCTGTAATCCATGCAATATGTACTTTTCTAAAAGTACAACTTTCTTGATTAATAAAATGAGAAGAAATGGGAGAAAACACAGTAGGTCTGCCGGTGAGGGCTCTTTCAAGACACGAGGACAGAATGACCTGTCAAAGACTAAAGTCTCATTAAATCTGAGACTAGTTTCATCACTCTTCAAATGCACACCAACTGGGAACATACAGCACTTCACAGCAGCTTTTACGCTCAAATTTACCCCTAATTTTTATTGTTCATGTTTTATGGATTTTTAATTCTGTAATGTTTTTCATTTTAAATTAAATGAGTTAGGCATAAAGGGAGAGATTGGATAGCTTGTTATAAAGCTAGTTTTCTTAGTTAACATAAGGTCAGTTTCCACCATGGGACCTCAACCTACTTCCCAGATGATGCAACCGGCCGTTGTGTCTCCATTGTGGTGAAGACCCACCGGCCTCATGCAGCTATGTATGAAGTGACATTATTATTCTAAGACAGTTTCAGATGCAACATAGATTTTCTCATACTTCTTTCAGGACTCAAATGCTCGCTGGACCTCGTCAGTGGAGAAGAAGGCAAACAATGCCTGTACGTCCTCGTATGTCGCCACTGCTATCCATTTTGTGTCGGTGCTTATGGTTTTGCTCCTATTTTGCTAGTCTAGCTTGCCGCTTGTTGTTGTCATCTACTCCCATGTGAGTTAACAACCAATCAGAGTCGAGCCCCACCCATCGGTTTTTCAGGTTCACTCAGACATACCTACCCCGGAGCAGGGAATTATCTCGCCATGGAAAACGGTTCCAAAAATCACCTTTCAGGGGATGTCCCTGCAGTGGAGACATGTGCAAAGAAATGCAAAATACCCCGGGAGTTCCTGTGGTGGAAACGGGCTTATTCTATATAAGGCTGTTGTATTGCACATATACAAAAGTCTGCTGAACAGTAAGTGAGTATTCCATAAAATGGAAAAAAAAACCCAACTGCATGATAGTATCATCAAGTACAAGCAGAAGGAGCATTTAACTCCCAAGGATATTCATGCTGACCTGGTTGCTACATTAGGGGATGATGTTCCATCTTTATCAACAGTGCAAACATGTGCAGCTGTATTTAAGAAAGGTAAAGAAAGCTTTGAATATAACCTAAGATCTGGACACCACCTAGCAAAATAGATATCATGTTGACCACAAGGAAATGGACAATAGGTGATTGACTATAGCTAATAGTTATTTAATAGATAATGTCTCATTGATAGCTAATGCTCTTGGAACCATCTGTAAGTGAGTTAAGAACATTGTGCATAGAGCAAATGGATTGTCAAAGGTTTTCACTTCGCAGATGTTGCGTCTTCTGTCCCCGAATCAAAAGCGTACCAGGTTTGTGATTTCAAGAGACATCTTGGAGTGCTCTGAGGTGTATTTAGCTCATTTCGTCAACATTTTTTAACACAGGATGAGTGTTGGTCCATGATTGAGTCAGAGACAAAGAGGGAATCCATGCAGTAGAAACAAATGTCCTCTCCCCATCCAACACTGCATAAAAAGAGGCTTTGCCGGATCAGTAAAAGTCAGTGTACACATGAAAACATGGACACATCTGTCCAGTTTCTCCTAGAAAGCCAAAGTTTCACCACTCAGCAAACATCTGTAAATGTCTGGAAAGATAACACAATGCGGATGTCTGCAGTTTAAAAAAAAAAGGTTCTGTAAATGTCAGCACACAGAGGATATGTGGAATTTAATGGAGATTTGCTGTTCCGCACTACTTGTTCTGTTTTTCCCCACATACATCCAGGAAACGTGACATTGATTGGAATTTGTCAAGTCCACATCTGTAAGTTTTTGCTCAATTTTATGCTGTGCAAAGAAGGCCAAGGTTGTTTTATCTGTTGGAAAATGATGGCCTCAGTTTTCTGGGATGCAAAGGACATTCAAAAACGACTTTCCAAAAGGTCACATCATACATGACGAGCCTGTGCTAGCTTACTGAGGTTGCAACATGTGGATATCAAGAAAAAAGTCCTAGGAACCCTGATGGGGAGGGGGGCATGGTTGCCATGAGTGACATAGCCTCCAACTTTATCTCCCATTAAACCCTACTAATTTGGTGCCATCTGTTTCAAATGTGAAAAATATTTGGCTCGGAAGAAATGGAGTAATGATGAGAACTTTTTTGATCATCAGGATGAAAGCTATCAAAGTGCTTCAGTAGTTTCATCTCACTCAGACGCATCCCAATTTGTTGCATGCATAAAAAAAATTGGAAAACCTTCCCTCAATTGGGAAGGCTTGACCCTTACCTTGAACTCACACTGAAGTGCGAGTTGCAAAACATTTGCGAATGCCCCCGGTGATATTCGGGCCAAAATGCACCTGGATTTCGAGCGAATGCCATGTGGCATTCGCAGGAGTTTTGAGCAACATTCATGCACCATAAATGAATGCATGAATGACTGAATGAATGAATGACACATCGTAATGTCGCCGGACACTTGCATGAATGTCATGCAACACTCAGACAACATTTATGCATGACAATTGAGACCAGGCACGGTGTCAGAATTTCAGTTTTGGATGTGCCATATCAATCTGTGCCTTTTAATTATATTAATTAATAGCCCGCTGTTTAACTTACTAAAACACAACTGACTGATATAGTACTATTACTATGTGTGGTTCATAGTGAGTTTGGTTGCTTTATGCTTCTTAATTTCTGTTTATTCATTGTTATTACCCGCAGTCATTGTCCACGCCACTGTGGTTCTGACGCAGAAGCAGACTCTTAAAAAAGAAAGAAAGGAGAAAAAAAAGCCAGGCTTCTCCTCCTCAGACATGACAGCGTCGTTAAACACCCACCGAGACCAGCTTTATGAGTGACCCGCGGATGAACGTCTGTGGGCCCAGATCGGAACTCAGGCGGGCGAGCCACGCATTTAAATCCCCACAATGTTTAAAATCGATTTTATCACCATGCAATGCTGCCTGCTGGATGGACCTCACTCTGTCTGCTTGGAGGCACAAATTTTTTTTTATATTTTAATTTTTAAGAAAAGTTCAGGGTGGACCTGTCGAAAAGTAACAAAATACAGTGAAAATACAGTGTGGACATTTCTTGTAATTGCGCCCATTTGCGCCTGAATATAATTTTATATAAATTTGATGCATAAGTCATAATTTTATGTCATAATGTTAAAAAAAACTGTTGGATGAAATATGATCCGTCCCACAATACGTGCAGACGGTGGATTTAATCATGTAATGTGCACTGCGCAGCAGGAATGGGTGGACATACTTTTGTTCCATGTGATGGACTGTAATTTGGACTTTATTTGTTCATTATACATTTTAAACTAGAATTCACCTTCTGTCAGTCGCATCAGAAGCCGACAGTTCATGGAGTGTGGATTATATTGACGTCCAAGTGGAATGCCATTTATTGTCACCTCTCTGACAGCCCACCACTAAAATGTAAGTTATTATCATGCATTTATGTCATAACTATGCATGTATGTATGTATTATTATTTCTGACCATCAGTTATTATTTCATAAAATACAGTGTGGACATTTCTTGTAATTGTGAGGGGTTCTGAGGGACTCTGATGCCGGCATCTTCACAGGGGAGCGGACTGTACATGCGTGACACAAATGGAGAACAGTTCAGGTTGGGTTTTAGATGGGTTTGCACCACTGTGACACCTGTGGGAGTATTTTGAGAGTGAATATGTTGCCTGTATTTTTTTTGGACATGTTCAAAATTCAAGCGACATGAAAGCGAAGCCCTGCGACTCATGCAAGGAAATTGAGAACCCCCGCGGACATCTCAGGACATTCTGGGAACTCCCTCGTGAATGCCATTTGCAATTTGTCACCACCACTCGCAGCCCAGTGTGATAGGGGCCTTATCCTAACCCTAACATTCCACTTAGTATATGGTAAAATATGTGTCTAACTTGGCTGCATCTAACATTGATGTCTCGGCTGTAGCGCTGTTGAGAAATGTGTGGACCTCAAAGCAAACTTGGCTTAATTTTTTTTTAACTTATACCTTATTGCCTCTTGAGAGGTATAGGTCATCTATATGAGACCTCCATCTAGCTCTGTTGTCATGTTGTTCAGCTCCAAGTATCCCAGAACTTTCATATCTATGTTGTCTTTCTGTCCTTTGTTGATCTTATCTAGCTATCCCTCAGTCTACGCTTGTTTGTTTTTCCTTGGGAATTCCATTTGTTAGACTGTCTGGTGATGTTCTTTATGTCTTTCCTGACTGTATGGCCAATCCACTCCCACCTCTGACATCTGAGTTGATTACCTAAAAGGTTTTAAGCTTATATATTCAAAAATAACAAGTTATTAGAATTTAAATATTTGAAGTTAGTGTTACACATATCTTTTGACTGCAGATAAATTAAATCGGTGAACTCAAAACTCAAAAGTTATTTTAAGTAAAATGAACTTGGTTAATCTGAGTTAAATCAACTTAAATGATGTCCTGCTGCACTGTGACACCAGGACGCAGTCTGGTTGGCATAGGCAGACTCATATGCTGGTATCAAACACCAAATAGCATGAGTTAAACAAATTTATGAGACGAAAGTACGCTGCTTTGGGTTAATAGTGCAGATGGCAAAGCATGTAGTTCTGAAGTTCTATCCCTTGGTCAAAGAATCTGGATGTTTTTCCTTGAAAAAAAGTCACTAATCCCCAATGTGCTCAAGTGTTCTCTGTGTTTAATATCTAACTCTTCCCTGAGTATTATTTGAACTTTGTGTTCTTTGTACTTAAAATCATTAAATTCTATTAACATGACTACTGTAAGTTGAAACAATTGAAAATATGGGTTTACTTAATCAGTATTTATTAATTTACCTGCAATCAAGCCATATGTAACACTAACTTGAAATATTTAAATTCTCATAACTATATTTTTGAGTACATAAACTTACCAAAATTTTACATAATTAGTTACATCTTTTTTTTTTAGTTCTGCCAACTTACTCGGGTTTACAGTACAATATGATTTGACAAGTTCGAGATGGGGTGGCTCAGTGGCTTAGTGGTTAGTACTGATGCCTTACAGCTAGAAGGTTCCGGGTTCGCTTCCGACCTGGTCCTTTCTGTGTGGAGTTTGCATGTTCTCCTCGTGTTTGCATGGGTTCCGTCCGGGTGCTCTGGCTTCCTCCCACTTCCACAAAGACCTGCATGTCCATAAAGACATGCAGGTTAGGTGAATTGGTGACTCTAAATTGACGGTAGGTGTGAATGTGTTTGTCTGTCTATATGTGGCCCTGCGATGGATTGGCGGTCTGTTCAGTGTGTACCCCTCCTCTCGCCCTATGACCAGTGGGATAGGCTCCAGCACCCCCGTGATCCTTAATTGGAATAAGCGGGTACAGAAAATGAATGAATGAATGAATGAACTTCGGGATGAGACAGAACTCATGTCATCTAAATTGTAAAGTTTCTCGGACAAGCACGACAAGTGAGTAACACAACCTGAAAACAAACCAGGACTGGTCAAACTTTGTGGGCTTCTGTACAACATGAGCAAATTTACATGAAAATCAACAAGGTGTCATCTCGGTATCCAGCTCTCTTAATACATCGATGAATGCAGCACACTGTGCTTCCTGATTATTATTCAGATTTTGCCTCCCTGTCAGGCTGCATCTTCATTTGTCCTCCAGACTTCCAGTACTCATCCCATGTCCACTTTCACACCTTTAAGCTTTGTTGTTTTTTTCCCTCCTGCGTAATTTCTCTGCTTCTGCCTTTCTTTTTCTCTCAACCAGTCCTTCCCGACAGATCTGCTGCTGTTGCACTGTGCTACTGTGCCTACCCACACACTTTTTTCCTGCCGCCCATCTTATTCTGGTGTATGTGTGTGTGTGTGTATGTGACCTCTCTCTCTTTCTGACTCACTCTCTCGTTCTTTCTCTGAATATTTTATGATTTGGTGGCACAGTGCTGAGGTGAGGAGCCTTCCTCTGTCTCGAGCTCGTACAGCACAAATATTTACTGCTGGAGCCGAGCTCAGCTGAGTTTTGAGACACATTTGTGTGTGTGTGTGTGTGTGTGTTTGTCTCATAAATAACAGCGATTACATGTGACATCGGCACCAGAGGGGAAAGAAGGTCTTTGCTGTGATGTTACTGCTCCATTGCACAGGATGGATGGATGGATGGATGGATGGATGGATAGATAGATAGATAGATAGATAGATAGATATGAAGAGGGGTTATTCCTATGGACAGTGAGGATAAACATGAGGACAGCAGGATGAAAGTAGGACAGAAGAAATGGAAGGGAAATGAGAAAAAAGAGGGCAACAACAGTAACTGTGGAGTGAGAGAGTGAATCTCAGGGTGCCTGCGCATTGACAAATGTCTGTTCTGTTTTGGCTGGCGAGAATGGAGCTCAATTGCAGGTCTGGAGGAACATCAAAACACAATTAAGAGCTGACATGGAACTGGTCATGCAGAAGAGCGAGGACAGGAAAAGAAGCGCAGCTTGAGGAAGGAGAAGGAGGAGAGCACAGCAAAGAGAAGGACAGCAACGGGGCATGACAGCGACAGAGACGATTGGTATTTGGGAGGCAGGCGAAAAAGGAGACAAACAGTTGTACTTTGTTTGTCGTGATTATGATTGTTTAGCTACAACATTTCTGTCACTGGATGTTCTGACAATTCTTTGTTATGCTTTTATTCTATTTTGTTAGTATGGCAATAGCAAATGGTCACCTCACCGAATCTGGTCTGCTTGAGGTTTCTTCCTATAATCAAAACATGGAGAGGGCGTTTTTCTTTACCACTGTCACCAGTGTGCTTGCTCATGGGGTAAGTTCTCAGAAAAGAGTTCATTTGCAAAACCCTCTATGTCCATTTTTGTTAAATGGAGGAAAATGAAAAAAAAAAGGAAAAAGAAAGAAAGAAAAAAAAAGAGAAAAAAGAAAAAAAAAAGGAAAAAGAAAAAAAAGAGAAAAAAAGGAAAAAAAGGAAAAAAGAAAGAAAAAAGAGAAAAAAAGGAAAAAAAGGAAAAAAAGAAGAAAAATGAAAAAAAAGGGAAAAAAAGAGAAAAAAGGGAAAAAAAGGAAAAAAAAAAGGGGAAAAAAATGGAGGAAAATGCAATTTAAAATGGGAATTTAAACGAAAACACATTAGAAAATCCACAGATTTCTATTAATAAAATGAAAATCGTATGTTCACTGATAGTTACCTAAGCAGCCAAGTACTAAAAAATTGTGGTTTTGGACTTAGAGGGTTTTGCAAATGAACTCTTTGTATAGACCTTGCTCATGCATAGCAGTTTTTCCCTGTTCTCCTTTTCTACTTCCACTTGTTAACTTGTAAGTTTTCTAACAGTTCTGTGTGTTTTAAATGGGCCAAAATGAATAAATATTTTTTTGAAAAGCTAAGTACAGTGAAAAAATGGCTCATTGGATGAACTCAATTCAATTTTGGGCAGGTTTTCCATCCAATAAATACATAGAGCCCAAACTAAATTTAATTAAATTTCATTTAAGGTCTTGACCTTGCTCATGTAAGGAAAAACTCCCTCTTCATTTTTTAATCGTAGGAAGACACCTCAAGCAGACCAGATTCAGTGAGATGACCATCTGCTCTGGCCATGCTAACAAAATAGAACAAAAGCACAACACAGGATTCTCAGAACATTTAGTGACAGAAATGTTGCAGCTGTGCAACCATAATCAGGAAAAACAAAACACAATTGTTTGTCTCCTTTTCTACCTGCCACCCAAATACCAATCGTCTCTATCGCTCTCATGCCCCATTGCTGTATTACTGCATTCCTGTGCAATATAAATAAACTGAATTGATTAGCAAATAAGTGGTGAGGAAAAGAAATTACCAGAAAACCATGTGTGAATGGTTGAGAACTAGATACGTTCGCTCCTGTGGCCTGTTTACTCACATAAGTTATTTATTTATTTATTATATTTGTGTAGGAATTACAATACACATTGAGAGGCTTATTTATTTATTTATTTATGTATTTATGTACCCAATTGATTGTGCAATTCAATGTGCATGAACCTACTGCTATTGAGAATGAACCAGATGAATGGTTCCCAAGTTCTATTGAAGACAATGATGTAGATTCGCAAGAGCGCAGATGTCTGTTCATCTTTGCCAAGCTTTTTCTTCAATTTTTTAAGTTTTATGAAAAGTAAAAATAAATATCTCACATAAAAATGCAAAGACGTTATACTGGTCCTCAATCCAATGATGTCAGGGTGTTAAAATGATCAAACTAACACTGTCTGGGTGTACATGTGCTCATTTAGTTAAAGAAATGTTTGTAAATTTACATCCACAATTAAAATTAATATATCATTTTTATTACCTGCAGCACCAAAGGCAGAGCAGGTCTAGGAACTGCTTGAGTCTATGTGTACATCTGATTGTGCGCATGGCCATGTGATTGATTTGTACGCAATACAATGAAAAATACTTCATGTATCAAAGTGAAATCTGGTACACAAGGTCACCACACAAAGACCTTGGACACGTGTGAGGTTGGGCGCACTTTAATTCTTATTGTGGCCTCAAGGGCACAGTGTCTCTGAAATCTTGTGTACATCATATCTTGACAAAGACTTTGTGTATCAAGGTGAAATTTGGTGCACAAAGTCACCTAACTAAGACCTCAGACAAGTTCAATGTAGGGCTGGGAAACACAGGTTAGGATAAGTACTGTCCATATTATGACAGGAGCTATTCAGTTGTTCATTTGTAGACCAGGTAGCTCAGTGGGATCAGGACTTGGCCTACCCATATGGAATCCTCAATTCAATTCAATTCACTTTATTTATATAGCGCCAAATCACAACATAGTCGCCCCAAGGCGCTTCACAAGGGTAAGGTCTAACCTTACCCACCCCCTGAGCAAGCACAATTGCAACAGTGGTAAGGAAAAACTCCCTAGATGTTTTATAAGTATAGGAAGAAACCTCAAGCAGACCAGTCTCAGAGGGGGGACCATCTGCTATGGCCATACTATCAGTGAGGCAGTAATTCAAAAATACAAGCACAAAGTCCAACAAGAGATATAACACATGTACAGAAAGTCCAAAACATATATATAAACACACAATCGTCCACGCCGTCAACGTCGGCTCTGGTGCCGTGTGTTGAAGTCCTGCAAATGATGAGGGTGAGGAGTCCAGACGCCG
>OMMV01225546.1:0-10102 GCA_900302635.1 Chatrabus melanurus | reverse complement strand
GGTATTTAGCTCAGAGCCTGTGCACCACTGTTAATTATTTCTAGTTCAATCAAACCGTCAGAAGATGGCGCTATAACCTTTTGAATGCATTCAGAGTTTCAGGGACACTTCGATTTCTGCCCAATCACCTCATTAGCTGCCCTCTCGATGCCCACACCTGGCTCAGGGCATGGCAGCACTGATGCCGCATCATCAAAAACCGGTCAGTATGAATAAACACTACTACATGTCTACTACAATCATACTTTATATGCAAATTTAAAATCTCAGATCTCTGCCTGTGTCTACGGTTTAGGCAATAACATGGAATGATTTGAAAGTTTGACTCAAGAGAGTTGCTCTTTTTGTGTTGCTTATGCTGGTGTTAGTGGGTTCAGGGGAGTCGCTATGGTACCCAGGGATAAGAACCAACACCAATGGGCCTCAGGGCCTCTATAGGACTTTACTTCTACTTCTTCTAATAGACAATTAGCTGACAGTTAACAATTTCTGGAGATAAGACAAGTGTCTCCACTAGGTTCAGGCGATTGTGGCCCTGGGATATGGATGGACATCTTTGGAATGGCTCAGTAGAGAACTACCAGATCTGTGATGCCCTGAAACCCAACTTCCACCACATCCTGTGTGGCTACAAGGCAGCTTTGACTCACGCCTGGTATTCATGGCGCCACGACTGGGTCATGTGAAAACTGGCAGAGGCTTTGGAGATACGCAATGTGAAGTGAAGAAGATCACCCCAGAACCATCCCAACGGTGGATAAACTTCACCAAACAGGGAGCTGGAGCACAGAGCATCAATCAAAGGGAGTGGCCTATCCTGACATCTGTATGCGAGTATGAGACTCGACCTGGACCAAAAACTGAAGTTCCCATTGGAGATCACTACAATTTGCCAGATACCTATAGTGTTGCTGAATGGTGCAAGAATTGTTCACTTTGGGTGAAAAGTACCAAACTTGGCACACATACAGAGTTTTACCCACTGAATAAATCTAGTCTAGAGGCCAATTGATTTTTGTCCATTTTCTCCAATATGGCTGCCATTTTCCAAATGGCCATCATCGTAGGTGAAAACCAGTAATATGAACACATATATGTTTATAATATGCTCAGTTCTTAAAATTTAAACATAGATATATGTGTTATGTGATACTTAAGACCAATTGAAGTGGGGTCTGGCGGACAGCGCAGCATGCGAATGTGGTGACCCTGAGCAGACTGCCGACCACATAATTACCACCTGCCCCTTATACAGACTACCATCGGAAGCCAGCCTTTTTGACTTAGGACCAGAGATGCTGGCATGGCTACACGACACTGAGTTGGACCTCTGACGTTACACGAAAGAAAGAAGTGATACTTATGAACCTCCATCCCTTTTGAAGTGCGGCTGTAATGTCGACAGAGGACGCCTTGGTCAATGCAAGTGCGTCAAGGCAGGGATGACATGTACTGCAAGTGTCGTGGGGACTGCGAGCGTCATTAAGAATCACATGAACTCGTGCATCACATGAAGCAACGTAGGACTGGAAGGTGGCCCAGGGGTGCCCTTGGGACTCTAGTGCCCAGGGTATAAAGTAAAGGGCAAAAACCTATTTTGAGATATTTGATGTATCTCAGGCACTTATCTTGAATAAATAATAATAATAATAATAATAATAATAATAATGGATTGGCCCCTAGGCCAGATTTAAAGAGCACGTGAAGAGCTACATTTGTGCCAATTTAGGTGCTTTTCACCCAAAATGAACAATAGGTTTGATATTCTGCACCATTTTGCAACACTACTATGGCCGGATGTTGTCCTCTGGTCCACCTCTGCCAGATCGGTGAACATGGTTGAGCTCACTGTCCCATGGGAGGAAGGTAACAGGAACCAGCCTTCAAGAGAACGAAGGAGAAATACATCAAAGTGTCTGCAGCATGTACAGAAGCAGGACGGAGGGCAGCTACCGACCCAGTACAGGTTGGTTGTAGAGGCTTCATTGGAAAATTTACCCATAATTACTGGGTCAAGGCAGAAGAAGGTACTCAAAGAACTGGCTGAGGGGGCGGTGCAAGGGAGGAACTGGTGTTGGCTCAGAAGGAATGAGACAAAGTATGATAAGAAACGATCTTATGGCTAGCTGCAGGGAGTGGTAGGTGAGACGTCCCTACTGCTGCCTCACCACCTGGAGCTGTTTGGGGATCAGAGGTGAAAGGGTGGTTCCCAGCTGATGACCCTGCTGCTGACCTGGTGGCACTGCCAGAGGTGCGGCAGGCAGCAATGCCCAGCAGGTCGAGAATACCTGTGCCTGGTGATAAGACGAAAGATTTCACTGGGTTCAGTTGGCTGTGGCCCTGAGATATGGAAGAATAATTTGACTAAACTGAATACAAATCAAAGAAATGCACTATTTCCTCGAAATACATGCAATCATTGTCATCATTAAATAAATATAAGTAAATGTAACGGTTTTAGCTGTTTTGTTTGTCATTGGATAAATTGTTCTGTGTGACATGCATGAATTTTTCATTCTCATCAGATGATTAAGATTAAATAAATGTGTGCTTATTTATTCATTTGGCAGATGCTTTTATCCATTTCTAATTCAAACACTTCAGGGTTTTCCTGCAGGTGGCAGCATTGATGTGCCTAAACTGCAAGGGGAAGTCTTGTGATTTGATTTTGTAGATGACAGTCAGGTACATTATTCATGCCAGAACAAAAACAAATGAACAGTCTCATCACAGCTTGGGGGCGGAGCTTAGCAATCCTCCATACTGAACTCACTTAACTGCTGCGCTCTTGCTGCTGCCTCCAACAGTGCTAAAGGCTTGACCATTTTAAAACATTTAGATCTTGCTTGATATTTTCTGTGAGGTTTTATTCTTTTTTTTGCATCTCTAAGATTTGTTAGCCTTGAAGCAAGTTGACAACATAACAGTCAAATGGTGTCAGACCCATTCAACCCAATCAGGTAAATGTGCCCAGGTGTCCGAGTTTTTTAGACGGACAACTTCCCAACAAACATGGATACACAGCATACTTCAGCTTTTGGCTGTTAAGAGTAACATATTTACACCTGAACGCAGTGGTAGCACATGGAGGGGTATTGTTTTAGGCCTTGTGTTTCAACAAAATAACTCAAAAAGTTTTGATTTGATTTGGACCAAACTTGGGGAAATAATTGGAGGTCAGCCAAGGACAAAGTGGTTTGATTTTACAAAAAAAAAAAAAGGTTAAAAGTCAAGGTCACAGGTCAAGATCAAACCTTTGTGCCCAATGCTTATATATAGGGGATAGTTCGTGAAGTCTGGGAGCATTGGGTCCTGGATGGCAATCACCCAGGCAGACAACTGGTCCATCCCCACATCTCTAAAATAACCATCTATCTGCTGCAGCCAGGTGAAGTGTCGGCATCTTGTTGGGCTTCTCCAGCCACTGGGGTCCTCAACACTCAGGCACCTATGTGTTGGATCAAGCACACAGAAACGCACCACATGGCCAAAATGTCGATGCAAGTATCACAATGCAAGTGATACTCCTCATCTTGGTCTTCCTAAGTAACCGCTCGTTTGAAACAAAGTCATTCCAGCGGTACCCAAGGATTCTCCAAAGAGAACTAGTACCAAAGACATCCAGTCGTCCACTTAGGACACCGGATAGCGTCCAAGTCTCACAACCATAAAGTAAGACAGGTAGCACCAGTACCGTAAAGACTTGGACTTTTGTTCCCCTGCAAAGATATCGGCATCGCCAAACACCTCTGTCCAGTGTAACAGTCAGAATATTGTTGCAGTACCAGATAGCGCCACATGGTGGTGCCCTTGTTTTGCCCATGTTATAGAAGAAGAAGAGAACGCAGTTAGTCCTCCCTTGCTCTTTTGCATGCCTGCTGAACCGAGAGGACTCCAAAGAAACTACGTAACGTGCTGCCGCAGGTTATGACTCTATATAGCTACTCATGTATGATTATGCGAATATATCGCCGTGGAGACCTGGCATTATATGGTCGATGTTATATTTTAGAATAAAGTACTGAGTGGAAATCCCCATTCTGTCCTCTCGTCGATGGTCTGAGCTAATATGCTATCCCGGGACTTCTGTTAATGAGCTAGCCTCTCCACCTGCACCAGCCCGCGTTACACCAGCGACCTCATGACTCCATAAGCTCTTGCCAGGCGTCTCTCGATCTCAAAGGCTGAGGACCCAGAGACACGAATGTCACCGCCAAGATAAGTGAATGTTTCTACAAGTTCAACACTTTCACCACATACAGTTAGTAAACATAGGTGCGTCTTTAACCAATTCCTCAAATATAGCCATTCTAACTATTAAATGCTAATATGAAGTCATATAGCTCCTCTCTATTGGTCATATGACCTTTGAACCTGGATGACATTGAAAGGTCAAACTCAAGGTCGTAACTGTTTTACAGTTTGGAGCCAATATGGATTAAAGATAGTGGAAGGGTTGTGTGTTACTCAAGGGTAAAGCGGTTCACTTTTGGACAGAATTGGTCAAATATCACGGCCACACAGAGCCATATATTTTGGTATCATTGAATCACAAATAATTAATTTGCATGACTTGGTGTCAAAGGAGCGGTATTGTCCCTTCTTCTTGTTTTGATTGGTTTTTTTTTTTTTACATTCCTTCAATATATTTTCCAGGATAAGAGTTTTTCACCATAGCAACTACAAAGTTTTATCTTCACATTTCCAGCTGAATGAACACGCCAAAGGGGTTTGCTGCCCCCTGCAACAGGGGAGGCCCAGCATAATTACTGAGCACAAATGATCAATTTGAGTGCATAAATTAAGCCGTTCGTAAGCACCAATTATCATTATTGCTATTATTCCCCATGGTATGTACAGGAATCTGCATTGTGTCCACGTGGTTTTTTTTCATTGGTTTAATCAGAGTATTTCCTGCACGCTTCAGTTTCTCGCTCTCTGACAGATACCTACGATCCATAACGCCGGTGCACGCTGAAAAACACAAGCGCTCCCACGAGCAAATGAGACTGGACTTGCTTGGATCTTGTCCAGGCTCTTTTCAGGTACTGTTGAAGTGCAAACTTCACTTTGGAGAGTTTTCATCATCTTTAGCTGCCTGTCAGGATATTTGGTCCTCGCTATCGAAACGTCAGAAATCAGTCTGCACGGCCTCAGTGAGGTTCTGACGATCTATACCCCTGGTTTTTTCTCTCTTCACCCCCAGGTTTTACAGCAAATTTGCTGGCTAGAGAACAGCATGAAAAACAAAAGTTGAAATGAGCAGTTGATGGGACCACATCACAGTCTGATGAAGCGTTACTGATGCTGAGTGCTGGAAACCTCAAGGACCAAATACTAATGCCAATATATTCAACTTAAATATGCACTCACTGGTAGTACCTCCATTTGCCTTCAGAAACTGCTTTATTTGCCTGAATTCTTCATGGCATAGATGCAACAACATGCTGGAAACATTTGTCAAAGATTTTGGTCCATATTGACCTGGTAGCATCACACATTGTCTCCACCATTACAAAACTGGCAGCCTCAATGCAGGGCAGCATGAATCCATGCTTTTTCTTTGTTTCTGCCAAATTCTGACTCTACCATTTGAATGTAGCTGCAGAATTTGAGACTCCTCAGACGAGGCAATGTTTTTTTCCCCCCCCCAATCTCCCATTGTCCAATTCTGGTGAGCTCATGCCCACTGTAGCCTCAGTTTCCTGTTCTTTGCTGACAGGCGTGACACCCACTGTGGTCTTCTTTTGCTGTCACCCATCTGCTTCAAGGTTCGATGTGATGTTGCTCTTCTGCATACCTTGGTTGTAATGAGTGATTATTTGAGTTACTGGAGCCTTTCAGTCTGACCCAGACTGGCCATTCTTGTCTGAACTCTACCATCAACAAGACATTTTTGCCCAGAGAACCACCGCTCACTGGATGTTTCTTCTTTTCCACACCATTCTTCATAGACTCTAGAGATGGTTATGTGTGGAAGTCCCGTAGTGTTGCTGAATGGTGCAAGAATCATTCACTTTGGCTGAAAAGTACCAAACTTGGCACACATAAAGAGTTTTACCCACTGAATAAATGTAGTCTAGGGGCCAATTGATTTTCATACATTTTCTCCAATATGGCTGCCATTTTCAAAATGGCCATTGTAGGTGAAAACCAGTAATACGAACACATATGTAATATGGTCATTTAAATTTTTTTAAAGATATATGTGTTATGTGATACTTATGAACCTCTATCCCTTTTGAAGTGTGGATGTAATGTGAACCATTACATCCACCACTGTGAATTTGGCCGCCATCTTGGATAGAAATTGTATTGGCCCCTAGGCCAGATTTGAAGAGCACACGAAGAGCTACATATGTGGCAATTTTGGTGCTTTTCACCCAAAATGAACAATAGGTTTGATATTCTGCACCATGTTGCTACACTGCCAGTAGATCAGCAGTTTCTGAAATGCTCAAACCAGCCCAACCACGTCAAGTTCAAAGTCACTTCCACCTCCATCGTCCCCAATTCTGATGCTCAGTTTGAACTTCAACAGATCCTCTTGACCATGTCAACATGTTCAAATGCATAGAGTTTCTGCTTCATGATGAGCTCATTAGATATTTGCTTTAATGAGCAGTTAAACTGGCTAATCTAATGAATCAGTTGGTGCATGTATTTGTAATATGCTGGTAAAATAGGTGTCTTGTGATAATGTCTCAATTACAAATAAATAAATGACCAAAATAAATAAATCATCTCCATTCCCCACCCCTGCGATGGACTGGCGGCCTGTCCAGGGTGTACCCTGCCTCTCGCCCGATGACTGCTGGGATAGGCTCAAGCCCCGTGACCCTTAATTGGAGTAAGCAGGTATAGCAGATGGATGGATCTTCATTCCCCACCCAGATAAAGCAATAGGACATTTTTTAATTGGTTACAGTCAAAAGACTTGGAAAATGAAGAAATTAGTTTTGCTGTATGAAATTAATGTTTTTGCAGATGAAGGCCCTTTTATTTTTCTTTCATTTTTCACTCTTTGTCTTGGCTAGAATCAATTGATGAGGCTTATCAAAGCACAAATCTTTCTGCAAAGCCAATTCACCTAATCAACAATGGCACAGCCGAGTTTATAAAAACTAAAATTTTGGTGTTGGACTTCCATGATCAATGTTTGCTTGTATTATCCATGTTTGCATCATGGTTTGGTGATTCTCTCTGATGGGAGAGATGTTCATCAAATGTATGTTTTGTAAAAATTCTCAAGAACTGATCCATGAAAATGGATCGATATAATTCATGCGCTGGTGCATTGCTGCATCCATGATGTTCGATAACTGCCTCAGGGTCTGACTGGCAAACAACCGGGCAGATCAAACATCGAACCCTATTTCCCAAAAGTAGTCATGTGTCTGCCACAGTGAGGTGACACGTTGGTGACCCCTTAGTCTTTCCCAGTTGTTACCACTTTGTAATGTTGCCATTCTGTTGAAAAATGCATGGACGTCCCTGGAAAAGATGTCATCTTAAAGGCAGCATATGTTGCTCTTAAACCTCAATGTACTTTTCTCCATTAATGCTGTCATCACAGAAGTATAAATTACCTTTGCCAAGGACACAACCCCATACCATGACAGACCCTGGCTTTTGGACTTGTTGCTGGTAACAGTCTGGATACTCCGTTTTATCTTTGGTCGAGAGCACATGGCGCCCATTTCTTCCAAAAAAGATCCCCAATACTGATTCATCTGACCACAATACACGTTTACACTGTGTGACGGTCCAACCCAGATCCCTCCGAGGCCAGAGAAGTCAATGCTACTTCTGAACAAGGTTTCAAGTGTCATTTGTGACTGTAATGCCACATTGTAGTGCTTGACAAAGGTTTCCCACAGTAATCCCTTGCCCATGTGGTTATATCAGCTATTGATGAATGACGGTTCTTGATGCAGTGCTCACAGGTGTTCAACTTAGGCTTGCGCCCTTGCTCTTAAAGAAATTCCTCCAGATTCCTTTTATCATTTAATGATATTATGCGCTGTAGAGGGAGAAATATGCAAATCCCTTCCAATCTTTCTTTGAGTAACTTTGTTTTCAACATTTCAATAATTTTCTCATGCATTTGTTGACAAACTGGAGATCCTCTGCCTGTTTTTGCTCCTGTAAGACTCAGCCTTTTGTGGATACTGCTGTTGTACCAAATCATGATTACAATCACCTGTTGACAAATAACATCATTAATTTTTTTTACCTCATTACTCGCCCTAAATTGCTCCCTTCCCAATTTTTTTGGAATGTGTTGCAGGCCTGAAATGCAGGAATGGATGTATATTAACAAATGAAATGAAGTTGACCACACAAAACATGAAATATCTTGGGTTCATACGGTCTGCAATGAAACAGAAGTCAAAGTAAATGTAAGAATCACTGCAGGGTTTTTTTTCTCCTGCATTTTCCATACCGTCCCAACGTTTTCTGATTTGGGGTTGTATTTTTGACACTGCTCTTCAAAAAGGGCAGCATCATCCTTCTTACCACATTAGACTAAAAATTAAATGTATGTTCACAAAGTGCCTTTGTAGCCAAGACTGGGAGTGATATGAATTTATTTATTTATTTGGAAGAAGCTCATGTTACATTTGGGACGAGTTCAAATACTAAAAAATGTTCTAAGTTGCATTTCAGTGTGACTTTAAAGTAATTATTTTGGCAGTTTTCAGATAATTATTCTCCGCCTCATCCTTACTGAAAGCCATGCTGCTTTCAGTAACATAAATAAAACATATATGGACATTTTAAAGCAATTTTGTTTTCTCTGCAGTGTTGTACAAATACTGCAGAGAAAACAAAATGCAGTACAAATTGAGAAACTTATGCTGAATGTTTCTGATCTTATAAAGTTAACTAAGAAAAGCTTTTCCCACTGTGTGCAAATTCAGAAAAGTCAGAGCACAAACATGCTTATTGTTAACTATGACCCCCGCAATGTGACATGCATCTTGCTTTCTTTTCAAGAAGTCTTTGTTTGCATCCACTAAAACTCATGCAATGTGGCCATGAGTTGCAATACCTGTGTTAACCACAGGGGCAGTATCCATAAGAGTCAAAGACATCAGACTGGTTACACACATGCCTTTTCAGGGGCACTGCAGAAACAGTGATGAAGCTGTTGCAAGACAAATGCTTCAACAAAAGCTGTAAACATTCAAATTGTTTTTCTTTGAAATTATATGGTATTTGGTGCATGAGTTTTACTTTATCGACAACCAAAATGATTTTCTCCTCCTACTTGTGCAACAACTAGGCTGTGATGATAACAAAGGAGCACTCAGCCAATCAATGGCCGATGTTCTGGTTAAGAGCAAAATTGTTCCATCACTGCTTCACAATCGATAAATGCGAGTGGATCCAGACCCTCTTTCACGAAGGTGGAGCTTGAAAAGAAAGGCGGAATCACTAAGATGACATTGGAACAACAACAACAAAACAAAAATGTCAGAATGTTTTGACCAGAAACTGAGTTTGTTGATAGTGATGTTCCCTACTTCAGCTCCACATTGAAAAATATGTTAGAAGAGGTCCTGCAAAATCAACTACGATATTCTGTCAGCCAGAGATGATTGGGTGCTAATCTATCGAATGGTGGCCAAAAAAGTTGTAAAGTGCCTGTAAAGTGAAACCCAGTCTGTGTTTTGAATTTTTCAAACCACAGAAAAAGACGTTATTAACCACCTAGCCGAATTTTAATGATTAAAAATATCGGCAAGTATATAAAATTAGGTTTCAAAATTGTGTAAAAATCAGCAGCATTCTCTGGTCTCAGACTGTGGGGGCATGTCAGCTGAAGGCACAGAAACCACGGCCAATTGCGTGGGGAGTGGGTGGGGGCAAGTTTTTTTTTTTTTAAAGCTTTATTGAACAATATGGAACACACAAACACTTGGTAGAGAAGAAACAAACTTTCCATAGTAGACAACAATACACCATTTGAAAGGAATCAAAAGAAATAAAACAAACAGGGGGATTAGTACAACTACTGTCTAACAAGACTCAAAGTTTGAGCGAGAAGACCAGAAATTCTTCTTCTTCGTGTTTAACGGCGGTTGGCAACCAGCGT